>CAUYRH010083183.1:0-38665 GCA_963574655.1 Perodicticus potto | reverse complement strand
TTAAAAAATTTTATATGAATGTTGCACTATCACCTCATCTCAATGCATTTGAAAATTAAAGCATCATTTTCCCCACCCTCTAACAAGGATCTTTCCAAAAACTAATTCTCATCAATGATCAGGTCCCTAACTTGGTCTCTAGGCTACTTTCTCTTGAATTTTAGGGTTTTATCACTTTGTTAATAAAAAGTTCACATTTGTTTATAAAATTTTTAAATTTCTTTTCTTCTATATTCAAATCCTTTCCATCTTTGAAGTACCCAAATACCATCATACTTAGGAAACTATCTGACTGCTGTGGTCTTTGATACTCACTGTAACTATATTTTCCTAACAAAGCATGAGCTAAAAACCATGAAAGTAAAGAGCTATTTTAAAATAGAAAGTGATATTTCTAGAAATAAAACATTTTTTCTGAAAACAGTTTGAGGAAAAGCACTTTTGGGGGCTATTTAAACCTAATGTAGTAATTATTACATTACCATGAGCAAAGAAGTCTATTCTGCTGATATATAATATTAATTTTAGGTTCATTTCAACAGGTAGTTATTGGGTCTAGATATTATTATGGAGAGAAAAAATTCAAATGTCCATTAATAAGAGACTGGAAACAATGATGGTACTTCCATACAGAGGAACATTACATAGTTTGAAGAAGTATGTGGCCACATTGGCATATGTCCTGTGAGATTGTGAGTTGGGGAAAAGCACATTGCAGAAGAGAGCACCAAGTCTAATACTATATGTATACAAAACTGTTCATACACAGATTGACACACATTTATTTTGTACATGTACAGAACATGTCTTGAAAATCATGCAATAAAATGTGCTGAGGAGGTCAATAGTTCCTATATACACTTTATTACATTTTGAAATTTTGCAATTAGCCTAAATTAATATTGTAATAAACCTACTTTATTACATAACAACAAAATAAAGAACAGTGGAGAAATACCTATAGCTTGAAAGGATATTCTCATTCCATCTATAATTGTTGAATTATTGCAGAAATGTTAAAAGTCTCTTATGTTACAATACATTTTACGTGAAATATTAACTGCTTATATTTTGTTTGCTTTTATTTTCTTCACTTATAAGTATGAATAGGTTTTTAAATTGTTTTATTGTGCTGGCCCTGTTTTTTTTTTTTTTTTGAGACAGAGCCTCAAGCTGTCACCCTGGGTAGAGTGCCGTGGCATCCACAGCTCACAGCAACCTCCAATTCCTGGGCTCAAGTGAGTCTCTTGCCTCTGCCTCCCAAGTAGCTGGGACTACAGGCGCCCGCCACAACGCCTAGCCATTTTTTGGTTGCAGCCGTCATTGTTGTTTGGAGGCCTGGGCTGGATTCGAACCTGCTAGCTCAGGTGTACGTGGCTGGTGCCTTAGCCTGTTGAGCCACAGGCACCGAGCCGTGCTGGCCCTGTTTTTAAGACTCAAAAAGTTATTCATATTTGAATAGTTCCTATATACACTTTATTACATTTTGAAATTTTGCAATTAGCCACAATTTTATTGTGCTGGCCCTGTTTTTAAGACTCAAAAAGTTATTCATACTTGTCTTACATTGCCTTCAGCCTGTTGATAAATCAAAGGACATCTCCAAGACCGGAGGGGGCAGGAGGAGGCATGTCTGTCCTCCATTCTCATGGTTGGCAACTCAAGTTTATGGTTTTTCTGGGATCTCATTGGCCAATTAAGAGGTTAATTCAGTCAGGTGAGGGGCCTTTTAAAATTTTGCTTTAGTTTACAATAGTTACCTTGGATAGCAAGACTGCATCCATAAATTTTATGGCTGACATGAGACTTAGGACTAAAATTTTTAAATGAATGTAATAAGGGAATTATTTTAGAGAAATAGAGATGTTTTTGTTTGATTATTTTGTTTATTTTCCAACAAGTAGTTGAATACTAAGGCTAAGCTGTGTGGAATGAGAGACTAGATGAGAAAGCCAGTATTATGTTTTCAGATACATACACAAAAGGGTTTAATCATCTCCTATTCACCAGGGAAGGACTCTTGCCTTAGGGCTACGGAGATGGCCTAATACATAATACCTGTCCTACCCTGAACAGATGAGATTGACTGCAGATTATATACATACATATTCTCAGGAAGGGGGCCCTACCCCAAACATTCAGAAAAAGAGTCAACAAGCATGGGCTATGGGAGGCAGGCTTTTCTGTGTCAGGAGAGAAGGGTGATTACTCATTCCCATAGGAGGAAGTGATTGGCTTATTTGAAAAATTCCACCACTGGTACAGAATTGAAACCTGCTACTCAGGTCTATGCAGGAATTGTGCCTACAGCCTTTTATAAGGAGGATTTTTTGTCTGGAGGAAACTCAATAAGTGAGTCAGAGTGTACTGCGGATTAGGCCATTTGAAACTTTACTGGTTTCACCAGAGGTCAAAGCAGCACTGATATTGAGCCTTAGTTTTGGCCTCACAACAAAAAATTATTCCTGTGTTGTCTTTTGGTTAGGAGGAACGTATATCTTCTCTGGTGGTTAAAAAAAATGATGTTTTATAATACAGGCAAAATTAGAGACTTTTATGAAAATCCAAGGCCCAGAATCACGGGAGGACCTCAAGACCTCAGGACTCAAACATGTATTCTTTGTTTGCAAAAAAGTGGTTTCTCTTTCTCTATTTCATGAATGTTCCGCTCAAATATATGTGTTGGATCCTTGCTCTCTCTACTGACACTTCCTCTTCCTAACATTCTTGGATGTTCCTCTTAAGAAGTGCACTCCAAAGCCTTAGATCTTCTAGCTCCAGTGCCTCAGAACAATTGGCAACTTCATTCTATTCTTTTAGCTTCAAACTCCAAAGAATATGATTTTGTCTTAAACATTATTACAAAAGTATTAACACCAAGCCAAGTCATACATATATGGCTTATGAATGATTTGCTTCTGAGACAGGCATCCACTCATGTTATACTTACCCTTAGCTTACCCTTACCCTTAATACAGGTGTGGAGATATATGACAAAATGTGATTAAATAAAGAAGCAGAACCATCTTTACTTAATCATATTTAAATGATTAAATAAATGGCATAGGTTTTCCCAACAAGAAAAGGTATGGGAAACAGGACCTTCTGAAATGTGCATAGCGCCTCAGAGCATCCAATCAGAGGTATTTGCACTATTCTCTTCTAGAAAATAACACCATAATTTCTCAGCCACATAGTCAAATTAGTGAACCAGCATTGTCTTTTTGTTCTGCCCACTTGGTCTTCTTTTCTAATTTTGATGGACTTAATTTGTTGAATTTTGCTTCTTCATATTTCTCTCTTCCTTTGAAATATACAACCATTAGCCTTATCTAGGCCCCCTTCTTTCAGTTTGGGTCTGCTACACTTGTCCTCTGACACCTTTATGGTACGTGTGCCTTCAGATTTTCCACTGCCAGCTGCTCTTATACTCAGCCCAACTGATCCTTATGAAACATAAGTTTCAATAAGTGGCCTTATGTATGTCTCCCTGTCCTTCCAGAATTATCTTGAAGACAGTACCATGAATTGGTTCTTAAGTTTTTATGTGTTTTCCCTACTTCTTGACAAAAGGGAGATGGTGCTAGGAATTTTATATTTATATAAAGACTAGAATTACAGGGTAGAAGATCAAGATTTAAAAAAAAAAGAGTAACTCTTGGGGTATTTATATGGTTTTTGCATTCATTGTTTTCCAAACTAATACTTCCTGAAGGATAAGAATTAAGTCTCATGGTTCTTTTTACCCCAGTCTCCTTTTAATCATATATACTTTTGATGGTGGCAATAATGATGATTTCTTTATGCTTTGAAAGCATTTATAGTAAGTTATTGGTTATTTGGTTTAATTGCTTATGAGAAATTAAGTATGGCTATTTTGTTTTAACTAATGAAATCACAGAGTAAAAAATGTACTTCCTTAAATATGACATAATGACATCTTTTTTTTTTTTTTTTTTTTTTGAGACAGCGTCTAAGCTTTCACCCTGGGTAAAGTGCCATGGCATTTTAGCAACCTCCAACTCTTGGGCTCAAGTAATCCTCCTGCCTCAGGTTTTTATTTTTTAGTAGAGACAGGATCTTGCTTTTTGGCTCACACCTATAATCTTAGCATTATGGGAGGCCGAGGTGGGTGGATAGCTTGAGCTCATGAGTTCGAGACATAATGACATCTCAAAGCCACAAACCGAGTCCCAACAACGAATGCATGTTAAATGATATTTTTAATGGTAATATAAAGAACCCCTTATTGATTCACCAGAACTTTTGATTTTACAAACAAGTGAGTTAAATTCATATAATTATAACAGTGTTTTTCTTTGGCAGATAATTGCCTAATAAGGATATCTGATATAAAATGGAAGTTTACATTAAATAATGACTAATAACTCATGTAAAGCTTGCCTTTAAAGATGTGTACATATGCACTTACATACATATATAACATACAGCATTAGCTATGTGATTTTTAGAAATTATTTTCCATGAATTTATGTTTTTCACATTTAAATGATTTCCTTCTTTTATCACCTTTTTCTTTTTCAAATCAAGGGTGAAGACCATGCACGTGAAATCAAATTTTACTTCTTTTTATTTTTTTATTTTACAACCTCAGACTCTTGGGCTTGAGCAGTCCCCTTGCTTTAGCTTCACGAGTAGCTAAGTCTACAGGTATGCCTGGTGTGTCCAGTTAGATTTTTTTTGTTGTGGTTGGGGATTCATTGAAGGTACAAGAAACCAGGTTACACTGATTGCATTTGTTAGATAAAGTCCCTCTTAACAATCATGTTTTGCCCCCCAAAAATGTGGCACAAACCAAGACTTAACCCCCCTCTCCTCTTTCCTCTCTCTGCTCTTCTTTTCCCTCACCCTCACCATGTCATTAATGTCATTAATATCATTAATTGTCCTCATATCAAAATTGAGTACACGGGATTCAGGCTTCTCCATTCTTGTGATGCTTTACTAAGAATAATGTGTTCCACTTCCATTCAGGTTAATATAAAAGCCTGTAAAGTCTCCATTTTTTTAATGGCTGAATAGTATTCCATAGTGTTCATATGCCACCGCTTGTTAATCCATTCCTGGGTTGATGGGCATTTATGCTGTTTCCACATTATGGCGATTGTAAATTGAGCTGCAATAAACAGTCTAGTGCAAGGGTGCTTATGATGAAAGGATTTTTTTCCTTCTGGGTAGATGCTCAGTAATGGGATCTGGCAGGATCAAATGGGAGGTCTAGCTTGAGTTCTAAAAGAGTTCTCCATACTCCCTTCAAAAAGGTTGTATTAATTTGCAGTCCCACCAGCAGTGTAAAAGTGTTCCTGTCTCTCCACATCCATGCCACCATCTGCAGTTTTGAGATTTTGTGATGTGGGCCATTCTCATTGGGGTTAGATGATATCTCAGGATGATTTTGATTTGCATTTCTCTAATAATTAGGAATGATGAGCATTTTTCATATGTTTGTTAGCCATTCGTCTGTCTTCTTTAGAGAAGGTTCTATTCATGTCTCTTGCCCATCGATATATGGGATTGTTGGCTTTTTTCATGTTGATTAATTTGAGTTCTCTATAGATCCTAGTTATCAAGCTTTCGTCTGATTCAAAATATGTAAATATCCTTTCCCATTGGGTAGGATGTCTATTTGCTTTGGTTGTTGTCTCCTTAGCTGTACAGAAGCTTTTGAGTTTAATTAAGTCCCATTTGTTTATTTTTGTTGTTGTTGCAATTGCCATGGCAGTCTTCTTCATGAAGTCTTTCCTCAGGCCGATACCTTCCAGTGTTTTTCCTATGCTTTCTTTCAGGATTTTTAAGTAGCACTTCAATCTTTTCAACAATCTTTTGATTTGTGTCAGAAGAGCTACCAGATATTAAGGTTTTATTATAAAGTGCTATGTATGAGAGCTGTCCAGAAAGTATGCAGCCATCATTCATATTATTTTTCATTATGGAAGGGTAAATACTTTCAGGACAGCCTTTTTAATATACATCGAAATTCAACAAAGAAAAGAAAAAGTATTAATGGAGAACATATTTCTTTGATCCATAGTCAACTCATTTTAGTGCTAATTCTATTTGGATATGCCCATCCTCTCAAACATAACAAGTATAATGTAAAGAAGAAAGAGCAAACAACACATTTAATCATAATATGAATTTTCCAGAGCCTTTAGTAATTATTTTTCTGATAAGTTAGACATAGAAAGTTCAAGTTCACTTGGGGAAAAAGTCTTGTTTTGCACTAAGTATGATTGATTGAGTCTTATGTACTGCCTCTCATTATGTGACTCCATTCAGGACTTCAAACATTTTTGACATGAGACTCCTGTATATAAATAAAAAGAAAACTTATATTAGGTCATATCTATGGCCTCTTTCATAGCTTTTAATTGTTGTCACTTCATTGTCAAGTATGACAAATTCCTACCTTTGAGGGCTCAAAACATATACTGATGATGACATGAAACAATTATCTAAGGCTTCAAATGAAGAACAGTTTGGAACTGAGATTTTGACAAAACCAGCATGTGTGCAACTGAATTTCAGGTAGTTTTAAAGCTTCTATTGGTATTTTAATTAGAATGCCAAGAAAAAAAAGTATCGATTGAAAGTAAATAACTCGTGATTTCATTAGAATCTAGGTTCTGTTCAGGTAGGGACCGCAGCTTGTATTTTTTTCCTCATCCTATAATTTCCTCACTACTGTATCTACTGATTGATTTCTGTGCCCTTTGCTATTAACCTCCATCATCCTCCCCTCCCTTTATTTCCTAAATCTTTACATCTTGATATAATTTTAAATGGTTCAGCCCACATTTTTAGCCCAGGTTTGTGGTTGGTCTCCCCAGAAGCTGATTATCTGTAGAAGCAGGTATTCCTGTAAACCAGGCACTTACATCACATTTCTTTGTGCATAGGTCAGTCTATGTCTTTGTTCAGTTGACTGGTTAACACAGGCTTATGTAAATTATTGTCACAGGATAAATCTAAATCATCTTTAATAGCTATTAGAAACTTTCATGTGAGTGCTCTGCCATTGGAACTGAAATCTACAGCAATAAACCTCCTTTCCTAGGGTGTATGACATCTTACACACAACTGGATTCACCAACAGACTTGGGCGCCTAGCATTTATTCTCAAAGTCGGAACGATTGATCACTCTGATTTCCTGCTATACATTATTAGCAGATGGAGCAAGAGTCACAATCAAGCTGTTTTAAATCAAAGACTGAAAAGGAAAAAAAATTATCCATTGATATGTTAGCTTATTCCCTTCTTTTCAGAAATATAGACTATTCTAACAACATTTGAAATAGATGAGAAAGAATTTCTCAGTTTTATTCTTTTACCCAATGAAATTTTCTAATGTTTAAGTGAGTCCACTTTTAATTCTTTAGTGTATGCCATGTTCCTTGTGTCACCTGGCTTGTATCAATAAAAGTTCCTTGCTTCACTCCCCAACTCCATGATGTTTCTTTAACATCACTCACTATGTCTTGGTTTTATCATTTGAAAAATGAAGAGATTTGTTTGAATGGTGACAATGGTTCCTCCGAGAATCAGGGTCCTGTCTGCTTTAGATCCACACAAAGCAGGTTTTACCTTTCTCTTTCAAGGAAGCCTGCATCTTAGGCCCCTTCTGACTCATTCTAACTGATGTAACTGAAAAAAAGTAAAATCATGGATTGAATAATCTGTGGTAAGTATTTAAGCATGTATCATTTTATTCCACAAACATCAACCTCTTGATTATTTTAAAACTATTTGAAGTTATTCAGAGAAGCAGAATCAGTCTAGGTTTCTATTTAATGGCTTTATCTTCTAGTTTTAACTTCTATCAGCTATAATGATATTCATATTCATTAAATTTTATTCCATTTATGGTTGAAAAATATAAAGGTTTCTGTAAATTTATGGAAGTGATTAATAGAGTACACTTTATATATCAGCTCAGTACATAATACACTTAATGACCTATATTAGGAAAAAAATGGAAGGAAGAAAGGAAAAAAGGAATGAAAAAAAAGAAAAAAAGAATGAAAGAATGAAATAACAAAAGAAAAGAGCATAAAAGAATAAGAGAAGGAGGGAAAGGGGGAAGAAGAGGGGTGGGAGTGATTTAAAAAAAGAAAAGAAGGAAAGAAAGGAATAAGAAAAAGAAAAAATTAAGGAACAAACACGTGAGTTAAGCAGAAGTTGAAATAATCATTTCTGGACTTTTAGATAAGCTCACTTTCATATGCTTTAGAAGTAGCCATCAGTAATGTCAAATTTAAAATATTTAAACATGGGTAAGGCGTGGTGGCTCATGCCTATGATCCTAGCACTCTGGAAGGTTGAGGCAGGTGGATAGCCTGAGCTCAGGCTCAGGAGTTCAAGACCAGCCTGAGCAAGAGTGAAACTCCATCTCTACTAAAAATGAAAACCTGGCTCAGCATTGTGGTGTGTGCCTGTAGTCCCAGCTACAATTGCTTGAGCCCAAAAGTTTGAGGTTGCTGTGAGCTGTGATGCCAGGCACTCTAGCCTAGGGCAACAGAGTGAGACTCTGTCTCAAAAATAAAAAAATAAATAAATAAAACATTTAAGTATGGTTTTGTTAGAATAACTTCATCAATATGTGCCCTTAATACATCTCAGTTTTGTTAGTTTTTGTCACTAGTTGATATCTTTGAAAGCCAAATATGGGTGGATTTTTTTCAATCTATATTCCTAAAGTAAAAATTAATAAATTAAACAGGCCTTTACATTTAGGCTGAGTGCTGCTAGGAATGTTTAGATGGGGAAATATCTCTTTAACCTCACATATTTTATAGATAATTGACAAGACTCATGTATATTTTGATCCATTTTTAATATAAAGCTATAATCTCCATTATTCAGAGGCCTAATATCTATATGTATATCACTTTTATCTGTAATAGCTGAGATATATTAAATGAGACAAGAGCATAATTTCCACCATCATCTTTAACTGGTGCAATTAATCTTGTGATTCATTGTTAAACATCTGTGAGATAATTGAAAGAACTGAGATAAAGCTTTAGGTTGAATTGGAATGATAATAGAGAGGTAGAGATTCATATTTAGATAAAATTTTTCCTGTTGGGTAAATGTCTTGTAATTAGATATTAATTCTTGTTCAGGTCCAAATTGATGCATAGTATAATGCAAACACTGTATATATGCTCACATGAACTACATTTGTGATTTATGAGCAAAAATCACATCTTCTTGATTCTGCTCACTCAAGCATTGCTTAAGCTCCAATCACACAGATATGTTGTCTTAGTGTGTTTGAGCTTTTACAACAGAACATCATAGAGTGAACGGATCATCAATAATTTAGAAATTTTCTAATTTAGAAATAAAAAATAATTCAGAAATTTACTTCTCACATTTCTGGAGCTGGAGTCAAGTTTTCCAGCCATCAGCAGGTCTAGTATTCAGTAAGCATTTCCTTTCAGGATTCAAGTACTGATCCTTTTTAAGAGAGCTCTGTCCTCATAACTTAAAAACCTCATAAAGATCCTACCTCCTACTATCATTTCCTTGGGGAAATGGGGAAATTTAACATATGAATTTGAGGGGATGTAAATATACATATCACAGTGTTTTTCTATTTTTAGTAGATATGGGGTCTCACTCTTGGCTCAGGCTGATTTTGAATTGAGCTCAAGCAATCCACTCGCCTCAACCTTCCAGAGTGCTAGGGTTATAGGCATGAGCCACTGTGCCCAGTCTTCTTAGCCACTTTTTTGTGATAGCCATTATAGGTCCCCACATATTTTTTGTGTGTTATAATGGAAAACATAACTGTAGAATGGAACAGAATACATCATCCTGCCCAACTATGTTCAAAATTAACATCATCCACAAGGAAGGGGTATTCATTGTATGCTGTTACAATGCCCTGAAAAAGATTAAAAAAACCAATGTACTCTTCTGTCTGGAAATTCACAACCTGAATCTAATAATAAGGAATTATTAGATAAAAGTAGATAAGACTAGCATGAGAAAACAATAATAATTATATCCTTCAAAATAACGAATTCAACTTTCAAATAGTTAAGAACACACACACATACACACCATGCAGAGAGTAAAACAAAGAAAGAAAAATGACAAAGCAAATCAGCCAAATATTAACAATAGCTAAACTGGAATAAAGGATACATTGGGATTTTTTATTTAAAAATATTAAGGGGTACAAATATCATTGTTACATGATGATCTTGTGCAACATTCCCAGAATTAAGTTCACAATTAGGCCACCATGCGCTTATGTTGTCAGAACTGTACAAACAACTTGGTAAGATTGTATAACCTTGGTATATCAATGTCTCATAGCCATTTTCAAGTTAATATGTGGCAGTGTCTTCCTGAGTGGCATTCATTATTGTTGTGTGTTAGCATGTGCCATCACAAGAATGTCAGAGCTTGGCAGGAGTGGAAGTGAAATCAGGAGCATGTCAGTCCGAGTGTATGGAGATAATAATATGAAGAAAACAGCAGCATGCAAATGGATTAAATTTATTTATGTGGGGAGAGAAAGTGTCACTGATGAACAGAGATCATGGTGGCCAGTAACAAGCAGAACTGACAAAAACATTGCAAAAATTTGTCCAACTGTGCATCAGAATCATTTGCTGACTATAAGAAGCATATAAGACAAAGTAAACACTGATAGAGAAACAGGAAAATCTAACTGAAATTCCTGGCACAAAAAAAGGTGTGTGCAAAAATAGGCTCTTTCATCATGAAAATGCACCAGCTCACACAGTCCTATGTGTGAGGGATTTTTTGGCCAGTAAACAAATAACTATCTATCTTCCATATTCATCTGATTTGACTCCCAGTGACTTTTTTTCTTTTCCAAGAGATAAAAGAAATACCAAAAGGAAAACATTTTGATGATATTCAGGACGTCAAGTGTAATATGACAGCAGTTTTGATGGGCATTCCAGAAAAAGGATTCTAAAATCTCTTTGAAGGGTTGACTAGGCACTGGTATCGGAGCATAGCTTCCCAAGGAGAGTGCTTTGAAGGTGACCATAGTTATAGTCAACAGTGAGGTGTTTAGAACTTTTTCTAGGATGAGTTCATGAACTTAATTGCTAGACCACATGTAATGCTGAAGTTGAAGTGGTTTCCAATGTCCATTATGTCTGTCTGTGCCCATATGGGCCCATCATTTAGCTCTTATTTATTAATGAGTGCATGTGGTGTTTGTTTTCCCACTCCTAAGATAGATACTTCATTTAGGACTTGTATAAAGTCCCTGTCTATACAAGTGGTGCAAAAGACATTATTTCATTCCTTTTTATAACTGAGTAATACTCTATACAATTTTTCTTTTTTTTATTAAATCATTAACGGAATCATGGGGTACAGTGTGCTAGTTTCATTCACAACCTGAAATATTTTCATCAAACTGATTTACTAGTTTTATTCTTTCATAATTTCTGTAAGTTTTAAATAATTTTCAATTAAAAGCTTAAAAAAAAAAAAAAAAAACTCCAAACTGCTCTTTGATTTTAAGGACATTAACATGGGCTACTTTGCTGAAATTTTAAGGAAAAAATATTTAAAAGAAAAAGCCACCGTGTGTATGATCAGAACGCAGAATGATGGAGCAAGATATTATATGTGTTTAAAATTACCATCGAGTGGATATCTCACATCTGCCAATGCTAGTGATTGTACTTTTTTCACAATTAAAAAAAAACATGTTATTAGCCTCCTGTTACAGATGAAGAAGGTGAGACATGGGGATTTAAACAATTTACCCAAATAACTATACAATGATGATAGCCCAAAAGTTCAGTGAAGGAATGTTGATTGTATTAATTTCATTTCTGTTTTTATCAAACCATTATTCATCTAGTCTATACTCTCATTTTATAAACAAAATAAATGGGGCCTGAAAATATGAAATATTTGGATCACATCATATGGTTCACTGGGGGTTTAGGTTACTCTGTGACTCACCGGTTAACTGGCCTTGGATGGAAAACAATGTAAGAATGTAAATGAAATTGACCCAAAGTATTCAATTCTATCTGAATGGCCCAGGAAAACTGATATAATGGAAAATTTGTTTAAGTGCACAATACTATACTATCATTAAACAACTTTCACTCTTTTGAACCATTAGGAATTCGTGATTTATACTTTTTAAATTCTCTTTATTAAAATATACACACAGAAAAGTGTGCAAATTGTAAGTGGAAAGTTAGATTAATTCCTATAAAGTGAATAAGCTTCATTACCACTTCCTAGATCAAATAAGAAATCAAAAAATAGAACACAGCAAGCGCCCTAGAAGCTCTCTGTCCCTTTCTCTGGCCAAAGATAACTATCACCCTTATCTCTGTCATCATAGATTGTTATTTTTTGCTTTATACTTGCCATAAGTGACTTTAAGAAACAAACTCTTTTGCATCAGTCTTTTTTGTTCAATATTTATAAGATTTAATCATATTGTCTATTGAAGTAATTTATTCACTTTCATTATTGTAGAGTATTCTTTGTGACTATAGCATGTATTTGTGCATTTTACTGTTGGTGAGTGTTTGGAAAGTTTTGAGTAATATTATGATGCACATTCTTGTATATGTCTTTTGGTAAATGTATGTATGCATTTCTGAAAAAGACGGTCCTAGGAATAGAGTAGCAGATACTACTCAGCAGTTTTCCAAAATTTATTTATCAAATATTCCATCAGACATAAGAGAGTTCCAGTTGCTCCAAGTCCTCACAGACACTTAGAATTGTTGTTGTTGTTAATTTTGTTAACTGTGTGTTTTAGTTAATTGTGTTGTTGTTAATTTTAGTTATTTGCGTGAGTTTATATTAGGAATCTATTTATAGTTCTCTGATGAGAAATAAAGTGAAAATGCTTTCACATACACTAATTGGCCATTTGGATCTTTTAATGAACTGCCTGTTCATGGTTTACCCAAATTTTATTTAGTCTTTTTCTTATTGAGTAATTATAGTAGGGTTCATTTAGCACATGAGTCTTGCCTAGATGTAAGTTTTATAAATATCCTCTATGATTTTCTGTTCTTCTTAGTGATGTGTTTTGATGAACACAAGTTCATCATTCAATTCAATCATCTTTTCCTTTCTGGTTAGTGATTATTTTGGCCTATTTAAGAAACCTGTGCCTAAATCTGAGGTCATGAAAAATTCTCCTATTTTTTTCTTCTAGCGGTTTATTGTTATTTTTATGCAAATGGTATAAATTGTTTTGGGAAGTGGTGTGAAGTCAGGGAATGATTTCTCAGAACTGACTCCTTTTCTACTGGGTTTACAAGTAGGACACCATCAGATGTTTCCTTACGTTTGATCTGTCCTATTGCTAAGTTTCTTACCCAGCATGGATGACAGAACAACTCTACTCAGGCTTATCAAAACCCTGCAACTTATCAAGGGGATAGAAAATGGGAATCTTAGGAAAAACACACCTGCCTAACTGTGCCTAAATATTGCTTCCTACTAAAGTCTGGAAGGAAAATGCTACTGCCTCTGAGCTGGGATGATATTTTCTCCAGCAGAAATTTAAACTCTGGGCTTCAAGTTAGTTTGCACCAGGTAATATAAATATGCACTGAATCAGATAGCAAGCCTGGGAGTTAAATAATGAGGTCAGAAGGAGGTTTGCAACAATAATGAGGATATAAATTCAAGAAATGCAAACTGTTTGTAGGGAGCAGTTCCAGCCCTATCTGTGACTTGTGTGTAGAGTTAATTTGACAAAGTTATCTTTCATCCAAGCGTGGGTGTTACTTTGATATGGTTGGTTAGGTTTATAATCAGACAAATTCCCGTGCTAAAATGGACATTTATTCTTCCCCCACTTATTGAAAAATTTGCAGCTGTTCATTTACTTCCTACTTACACAGTATGCCTTCATCTAATTCTTAATAGTTTTGGTTTAAAATTTTGCCTCTGTTGATAGAATTAATTTTACATTACTCCCTTCTAATTCAAATAATCTTGAGCGCTTTATGCATGGCCACAGCATCTATTTATCTTTTTGTTTAAAGTACGGTCCCCATAGGTTTCATATTCATAACCTGTCCAGAGCTTTAAATGACGGTATCAGCAGTGGCATGTGGAAATCGATCTGCCTTTACCTCCTGCACTCCCTGAAGCTTAGAGCAAGATTATTTTTCCTGATTTTTTTTAGCCACTTGACTTCTTCTAGGTAGTTTTTTCAGTAAACATCTTCCATCTTTAGAGACTATTTCACAGCTCCCTGACAACCAAGTGGAGCTCCTAATAATGTAATTCTTTTGGGGGTAACACTAAATATCTACGAAAACATTCTTTCTTTTATTCCCTCCCTCCCTCCCTTCCTCTCTTCCTCCCTTTCTTCCTTCCTTCCTTCATTCTTTTTAATGTTTTTTACTACAAATTGCTTGAGCCAAGATACCTACTCTGGGGGTACTTAAACACCAAGCCACAGTACAGAGATTTAAAGGCGTGTGAAAGCTCAGACATGGAGCGCTTTGAATTTCAAACCAGACCTACACTGTGAAGCCACTTTTGCCTTTGGTCAGTGGGATTGGCTCATTAATTTAATTTGTCAATATTTATAAAGCACCTAATGGCAGATTCTCAACTATGGAGTTTACAAAGTAACTAATTAAATGCACCTAACAAACCTGTGAGGTAGGTGCTCTTATGATTCACATAAACAAGGAAATGTAAGAATATTAAATTCAATAATGCAATAACTTGTCTAAGACTGCAAGTCTGGGAAATGATGACGCCAGGATTCAAGTCCAGAAACTCTGCCTCTGCAGCTCATGTTCTTGAATTGCTATCCTGATGTAAAGCAGACTATGTTGAAGGGGAAGGACCTCAGCCTCCAAATGCAGCCTTCTCTCCTTGCTATGCCCTCTGGTGCCAGTTAGGAGTTGAGGATCCGTTTGTGTTTGAAAAGCTTCATTCCTGCCTTGTTCCTTATCTGATTCTCCTGACTACTACTACTACTACTACTACTACTACTACTATTACTACTACTACTACTACTACTACTACTACTACTTCTCCTCCTCCTCCTCCTCCTCCTTCTTCTTTTGTAGAGACAGAGTCTCACTCTATTGCCCTCAGTAGAGTGCCATGGTGTCACACAGCTCACAGCAACCTCTAACTCCTGGGTTTAAGTGATTCTCTTGCCTCAGCCTTCCGAGTAGCTGGGATTACAGGCAGCTGCCACGATGCCCGGATATTTTTTTTGTTGTTGCAGTTTGACCGGGGCTGGATTTGAACTCACCACCCTTGGTAATGGGACCAGCGCCCTACCCATTGAGCCACAGGTGCTGCCCATCTCCTGACTTCTTTTACAACTAGAAGTTGCAAAGTTTTAGAAGTGGAGGCTTGTGTTATTTTTGTTTCTCCTCCACTCACTCCCAGAAAGAAAAAAGTCCTGCTCATAATCTCAGGCTGGTATCAGATATCACTGATGAAAACTTTGCATCTATAGGTGGCCTAATTGTGTTTAGGTGGCTTTTCAGAATGCTCAACTTTGCAACTTTCTTTGCTATATTCACTCTAACTGCTCACCTGGGATGGATGTTACCAGCTAACCACCACATTCCATCTACCATCTACCTAGCAAGCTTCATTTTCTGCATATAGGTCCACCATTTGTTTTCCTTGAGAATGGGGAAAGGGAAGGAGAGAGAAAAAAAAGAGACATTTTATTCAAATACTTAACCTAGTATAAATATTTGAATAGTTAGTGAGTTCCCTTGGCTAATCTCCTACTGTAGTTCTAAAAACTTTGGCTTTTCCGTTTATAAAATCCAGATAAAAGGCAATGTGCATTCATTGAAATTCTCCTATAATGTTGGGCATGTGTTTTTATAAATTCTGGATTTATCAACTCCATTTTTCTCCTTGCATATAAAATAAAATCTTCCATGGCAATCCTATTTGTAATGTTGACAAAGTCACAATTTATAGTCATATTGTTGAATTAGAAGTGCATTGGTTTAGGCACAGGTTATTTATGTATTTGTATGGCTGTTTTCTCTTCAGAGTGAGAATTTATGAGATTAGGGTTAGGGTAAAACAAAACAACCATGTGAACGTGAAATAACTAAAATGTCATTTTATACTATTTTAATTGAGGAATTTAATAACTTCTATTTCTGAAAGCAGAAACAGTCAACCTGCTTCAAAACTAAGGACATTTGGAAGAATCTGAAAAAATAATTAATCACTTCTTCAACAAATATTTGGTGAGTTTCATATATTCCCTTCCTTCTTGCAATTTATAATCTGATGATGCAGAAGATACTTAAAACAAATCAATTAAAAAGTAGCAAATATTTATAATTACTATGATGGACACAAACAAGATAATTAAAAGTTATCCATGGGTGGCATCTGTGGCTCAGCGAGTAGGGCTCCGGCCCCATATACTGAGGGTGGCGGGTTCAAACCCGACCCCGGCCGAACTGCATCAAAAAATAGCCAGGCGTTGTGGCAGATGCCTGTAGTCCCAGCTAGTTGAGAGGCTGAGGCAAAAGAATCACCTAAGCCCAAGAGCTGGAGGTTGCTCTGAGCTGTGACTCCATGGCACTCTAGGGAGGGCAATAGAGTTAGACTCTGTCTCTACAAAAAAAAAAAAGTTATCCTACTTTAGAAAGGGTGGTCAAGCAAAAAAGTCTGAAGCTGTCATATTTAAATCCTAATCTTAGAAAGTAAAAAGATCAAGCCATTCAAATGGATGGAAAGAAGAAAACATTTGGTCTTTATCTTTTTTGGGGGGAAGACAGAGTCTTGCCGTCACCCAGGCTAGAGTGCAGTGGTATCATTGTAGTTCACTGTAACTTCAGACTCCTAGGTTCAGGCAATCTGCCTGCCTCTGCCTGCGGGGTATCTGAGACTATAGGTGCAAGCCACAATGCCTGGCTAAGATTTTTTTTTTTGCAGTAATGATGTCTCGCTCTTGTTCAGCCTGGTCTTGAATTCCTGACCTCAAGTAATCCTTCTACCTTGGCCTCCAGAGTGCTAGGATTATAGGTGAGAGCCACAGTGCCCAGTCTGGTCTTCATGATATTAAAAATCATTTGGCACAATTTTTTTTTCTTCTTCACAAAAGACATGTTTCATTTGCTTCTGGGACACCACACCACCTCAATATTGCTATCAAATAATAGTAACTTGATCATTCTTCTTTATTTAAGCACATATCCAATGGTGCACAAATACTATTTCTATTCTCTGAATTCTTGGCAATTTTAATTCACACATTGATAATATTGTAAATGTTTATGTTTCTTAGATCCTTGAGCTCATCTGTTTTCAATGGCCATATCCTTCATCCTGCCTGAGACACAGCATGCTCTTTTTATATCCATATTCCAATCCATTCATTATCTTCACTTTATACATCCTATTCTCTGTCTATCATCCTTTTCAACCTTACCCCTCCCAGAGCCTGATACCAATAATCTGTGATTCGAATGGAGCAATGTTCATAGTCCTTTAGTGTTTTAATTATTATTATTTTTTGGTCCTAATCTCATTTTTATTAAGCTCAAAATCCTAGATAAATCATACTAGTCACTTCATTACATGTATTTTGAACATTTTTGTCCCTTTTCAGTTTATCGGACTTTTTTCCAAAACCACAATCCTGAGTAAATCCTGGAGGTTTTATATTCTACTTTTGTGCCCAGGCAGCTTCATGTACGTGGGGAAAAAAGCACAACTACATTTATTGATCTCACTTTAAATTCAAGACAACAGTCTGTAGGTGGTGCTTTAGGGCTACTAGGCATTCATACTACATATTATATGTATATATACATAATTCTCATATATAGGTAGATAGATATATATGTTATTGACTTGAGAAAAAATATATAGCATACTCTCAGTGTAGAAAGCAGGCTACAAAACCAAATAGGCAATCATATTTTATAAGATGCCATATTGTTGAAATAAAGAGTAAAGTCATTTTATTTCTTTCGTTTCTGAGTTTCATTTTCTTTCAAATGTGTATAAGGACCAGTGGTTATCAATATTTACATGCAATTGTGTGTACTGAAAAGGAAGTGCCAACAAAAATAAAGAGAAAGTGATCAAGCATCTTAAGTGGTGACAATGGAATATATAGAGTTAAAGAAAGTCACACAAAGATTATTGCTCTCAGGGCGGTGCCTGTGGCTCAAAGGAGTGGGGCACTGGCCCCATATACCAGAGGTGGCGGGTTCAAACCTGGCCCTGGCCTATGAAAAAAAAAATGCAAAGATTATTTCTCTCAGAGGGTGAATGGTTTGAGAGAAATAAAAAAAATGCACAAAATAGTACAGGTCTTTTACCTAGTAAAAGTATATACAAACTCTACATGTGTTATTTACTAAGTATCAACTTGCATCTCTTGTATTCTCTGAAAACATTGTCATTAGTTATGACAGCATTACCCGCTGCGATGAAACTGCTCCTTGCTTACTACGGTTAGGATTTTTAGAGACAGTAAACTATTTAGCATTTTTCTGGTCTGCAAAATGCAACAGAGAATATGTAAAAGCAATAAAAGAGATGCCTCAGACAGACAATTGGCTCTTAACCCTTTACTTATGATTTTAAATTCTCCCCAAAGAGTTATCCTTTTGTTTTTAGATATTCAAATACTGGATAAGCATCAAGTTTTAGGAGTATGTTCTTGTTTAATAAAAAGGAATAATTTTCTTCTGGAACATTCCTTCAAATTTTATCATAGACTTGCTCTGGGTATCTTGATCATGTTTCCTTTTGTTCTTTCTCTCCTGTATAGACTGCTAGCATTCTAAAATCATTCTTATAGTTTTGGTTTGTTTCCTGCCATGGACAAGACAACCCAATACCTTCACATAATATTAGATGTTTTAGAAATATTTTTATTCAAAGAATTTACAATAAAGAATTCTATGGGGTAGGGTAGGGGCAAGAGTCTTGAAAGCACTTAGGAGTCAAAATTCTTATCTTCCAAATGTAATTTTAGGTCCAAAGTCATTGCTTCCTAATATAGACAAGAAGGGTTGTCCACTAATCCAGAATTAAAATGTTCTTTACCCAATGCTTTTATTCATTTCCTTCATTGTAAAATAAACTGAGATGTGGTTATTACAGCTTTTCTCATAAACTGCTACTAGTTGGAACAATGTGAATTTCAAAGCACCAATAAGCCTTTTTTTGAGGTGTCTTCCATTTAGAAGCTCAGGTATCCTCATTCTCCCACCTAATATTGGCCCATTTGTGAGCAATCATTGTAGCTTCTTAGGATGTCCTGGGAAAATAGGACTCTAAATATTAAAACAGATTTTTAAAAAAATGTAGGCAAACCAACAATGGCATAAGCAAACTGGAACAATTTGATCACCCTGATTTACCTTACAGAGTGCATTTGCATCATGAATTTTGTGCTTAGAATTATTTATCTGAACATAAGGTTAATCTATTAGTTTTGAAGGCCACTCAAGAAGCAGAATTAAAAGAAAAAAGGAAAACAATAATGTAAGTATTTCCACACTGCACTAGAAATTGATTTTGTGGGGTATGCAAAATGACACCCCACAAAATGACTCAATAGCAGAACAATCAATTTCAAAAGTTTGGTAATGATTTATTATAGCCCTACTAGCTTGCTTTAAAATTTTCTCTGAGAATTTATAGCAAACTTTCTAAATCTGCTTGTGTTTTTAATCTGGACCTCTGCTAAACATGGTATGTAACAGGACAAAGTAAATCAACAAAGTCAAGAGCCTAGGCTTTCAGGCAGATTTTAAGAACAAATCCTATAACAGCACTTTTTGATTTGTGTGACTTTAGACAAGAGATTCCATCTACCTGAACTTTAATTATCTCACATTTTCATGTGTTTTTCTATGGGAAAGAACAAAGGCACACAAAATTTCTAAAACAGAAAAGGGTCATAGTGAAAGGCAACCTTTATTTCAAGATTGGGTTAAGTTTTATCAATTATAAATTAAAACATTGTAATGGCACAAGTTATATATTTATAGGTTTGGGGGATAAAATGATAATTCATAATATCAAATTTAATGGCAATATTTGAGTTTACATTTTTATTTAAGAATTTAATGATGGAGATCAGGTTCAGAGATACACGTTTGCAGCAGAGTTTAGCAAAATCACCCGGTGTATGCCTACGACACACCTATCCTTGTGTAATTTCATAGGGCAAACTTTCCCAGGGTCATGAAGTTGCTTTAAGAAATTGTGACTCTCCTAGACAGAAGTGATCCAAATAAAGGATGTTATTGGAAGAACTGCTGTATGTTCCCAGTTTTCAATACTATCCCTCTTACCGTCTTTTGCTTGTTTTATAAATCTTCTTCTCTTTAGTTCCTCTGATTTGAACCACTGACTTCTCCTTTCTTGGCTTCCAACCTTTTTATTTGAAATAAGGCATTTTCCCCAATATTACTTTGATGATATGATAATAAATTGGACTGGTATTAGCTAAATGACCCCATTTTTTACATGTAGCATGCACACACACATGTACATATACAACATTCCTTTTAGTGATTTTACAGATAACACTGAAAAGGCTTGGGCTGGTCCTCAAGCTGTTTGGGAGAAAAATTACTCTGATGAATGCTTCATTTCAACTTTTGCAACGTATTTCTAAGTATGTCTTCTTGTTATGATCCCTGCTTGGTATTTTCTGACAACCTACTCCAACAAAAATGTGTATCACATTTAAACACAGTAAATAAAGTATTTGAAAAATTAAATCACTGCATTGCTAATTTGGTTGGTCCTTTCTTTTCTCCCTACTAACTATTCATAGGCTGAAGATTCCAAATTGCGAGACTACAGTGACTTTGAAATATGGTTCATCGTCATGGTCTTTCATGTTCTAAATTACTAAAACTTTCTGTAATTATTTTTAAAATTAGAAGATAGATTATTTTATTATACAGTTTAGTTTCAGAAGATAAAAAAACTATTATTAGAAAGCCCATGTCATGTCCCTGGGACAATCCCAATGTCAACACCATTTCGAAGATTGTTTTAAAGGAACCCATTCATTTCCAACATGAGCTTCTTAGGCATGAAAAGATTATACTGGCAGACAGATGATGTGCAATGGTTCTCAGTTAACTAACTCTTCAATTTCACTTTTGAAAATAATTCACTTTTGGCTGTGAGCTATTCTTTGTGACAGAGCCCCTGATTGCTCACTTAGCATGCACTCTTAGCCAATTTATCCCTGAGCACTTTTCAATAATTCATAATTCCTTACATGCACAAATCCCTTGCCTACATTTAGAAGGGAAATTTGTAACTTTAACTACATTAAAATCTCACTTTGCTTATCATAGAATAACAACTTTTAAATCATTGCTCATTATTATTGAATAATATATATATTTTTTCATTTGGAATAATCATTTCAAAAACAATATTCATTTATTTCAAATTATTGCTATATTTGTTAAAGTGCAATTCTTTTCTTACTGTGTTACACAGAAAGAAATGAAATCAATTTTTAACAATTACTTTTACTTACAAGGTAGGAATGAATGAAACTTTACTTAAAAGTTTAGGAAGGAATGAATGATATAAAAGCATTAACAATTTATTATATCAAACAGTAATTTAAAAACCTTTTTTGAATCTTTTAGGGTATAATGATAAGTGAAGATGCTGCACACTTACCTTCTCCTGTTTAGGGTGTATCCTTAGGAATAGAATAGGTCTGATTAAAAAACAAAGTTTGAGATTTTATGATGCAAGTTCATGGATCATCTGACTCTTGGAACTCTTCAGAATTAGCTCAATATTATCTTACCCACTATTCATAAGGCAATTACAAGGTACACTGAGAAATTTTTATTTATCCCTCTTCTACTTTTCTGTATGAATTTTTTTGTAGTTCTATTTAAACTTGGTAATTGCTTTTGTTTTACCTTATGTACGTGCCACTCTGATAATGCTTTCTCTGTATCAGAATCTTGCTCCCTTATTTCCCTATTGGTAGAGAGGGATCAATTACAGGTGTTATTTCTCTAAGAGAACAACATTGCTTCAAGGAGATAATCATATGTGACTACTAACATGTAATTTTTTGATGTAACAAAACCTACCCATGCTGAAAATAAAAATACAGATAATAGATAGTAAATATATTTTCACTAATAATTGGCAAATAATGAGTGAATGACTATAACTTTAACACCAACTCAAATTAGAAAAAAAGGGACAAAAACGTTCACAATAGAAAACCGGGAATAAATATATGAGTAGGCAATTAAAGAAAAAAAATATTCAGTGAAAGGTCTGCAACTTCTTCTAGAAGTTAAAAAAATTAATATTGAATTTAAAAAGAAGTTACCAATTCCTATCATCTGACTAAGCAAAAAATAAATTAACAAATACAAGGAGTAATAAATCCATTATTCCTAGGGATTAAGGGGACTAAACATGGCATTTTTACTTACTGCAGGTAAAATGTGTGATGTTAAACACATTCTACTCGTTCTTTGGACTACGACAAAATAGTTTACTCTTTGGGCAATTTATTGCATAGAAATCCATCAAGAATGTAAGAGTGTAGATTGTGGCATTGTCTTAAAGAAGAGGAATGGTACCAAACCTGAATGTCAGTTAGTAACAGGGGGACCACTTCATAAACTGTTTTAAAGCCAACCATAAGTTGTTATATAATTTTTAAAAATAATGAGTCAGAGCCTTACTAGTTAAACCAAATGAATTTCTATAATCATACTTAAGAAGTATGCATCATATTAAAGTATAAAGAAGTGTGCATCATATTATCAGCACTAAAATAATTTATAATAAGACTATAATGGAGAATGATGTTTTAACTGTGCAGATGTGGAATGTAGGGGATGAGGGAGGTCACAAGATCAGAGGGGAGAAGAGGAATACAGGCACTAGCCAATTAATTTAAAAAATTGTCCTTGTAATAGAAACATCATGTATAATAGAATCCAATTGCTGTAAAGTTATATATTTACATTGTATCTATCTACACTCAGGCATTAAATATGAGTTATCAAAAAAAATAATATCCATACTTATTCATGAATGGTAGGATTCCCAGTGAACTATTTACTTTCTCCCTTAGTTAGCATTGTCTTGAACTTCTGTAATGATTAACTTATATATCGCTTACATAATCAGCATAAATAATATTTCAAAGACCATACTTATTTTATAATAACTCTGTGTGTAACTTGCTCATGCCTAAAGTTTTGATCAAGCAGATGTACAAACATAATTATGCAGGTGTGGAAACCATCTCTCAAAAATCCAATGGCCAGATTCATGTTTCTCTTTGTGTGTGTGTGTTGGCAGGGGGCAGGGGGCGGGGGGAGGAGGGAAAGAATGTCCTCAGAATAAAGAACAAGTCACTTTCATTCACCTATCTTCCCTTAAAGAACTACTGTAATTGATATATTTTCATATGGCCTGAGTGACGTACTTGCCTAGGCAGCTTTTTGAGTTGATTAAAGTCTATATACATTTTTTCTTTGTACATTAATTAAAATTAAAATCAGAGAATTTGGTCATATCCCAAATAGATGATTTGGTTCATTCACATTTGAAAGGTAACTCTCTCCCCAGCTGTAGTATAAATTCCTAAGAATAGTAAACAGATTTTAAGCTGCATCTCAGGAGAATGCCTGTTCAACCAAGGCAAGGATGTGTCTGGGGAGACAGTCCATGGTTCCGGAATGATTCTATGAAACCAAAGAAGTGATTAACTGGAGAAAGAATTAGTGAATAAAAGTGTCCTGGGAGCAATTGTGGCCCCTCTAATTAGGTCTTTTGGCATTTTTCTTTTTTCTAATGATCTGAAGTCATTTTCATCTAAGTCAAGAATTGCCTTATTTCTTTGTATTCTCAACCTGATATTGAGGCAGGGATTTAGAAGACATTAACCCCACATACCCCACATACTGTGAATGAAATTATGTGTCTGAATTCACCTTTTTTTCTGTGGGTTCTGTTGTTTTTAAATAAATGTATGTGTTCTTGCAATTATTTTGTACACATTCAGCATTTTGCTATTCTTGAATTTGCATCAGGACAGGTATACATACAGCAACAGTGTGAGAAGGGGAATGCATATTGAAATGTAAATGAAATGAACAGGCATGCCATTGTCCCCTCAGTCATCATCAGATGAGATATGTTTGTTTTGAAATAAGGAAACTTCTAACATAGTCACTGTTACCATCTTTGGGAAATTCAAACAAACAGAAATGTTGCTATTAAATGGAAATTTTGATAACTTGCTTTTAAACACAGTTACTTAGTTCTGAATTATTTCTTATGAAATAGCTTAGCCAATATGACTCTGGAACCAAAAGGGTGTGTTATAATTCAGCACAAACTTTATGTTTTCTACATAATTTTGTGCAGAATGACCAAATACAATTTCCAATATCAATTTTCTTTTCCAAGGCTTTTATGATGATGTTAAATAACACTCAAATTCATAGAAACCTTGGCAGCACTGGTTCTGCCTTTGACATTTTATCATTATGATTGATTTATTCATTGCCCTCTAGTCTTTTCCTGTAGCCTGGCGAGCCCTTTTCCTCTCTTCAACAACATGTTCCAAACTAAGCTCTTTCAAATTAACTTGTGGAAATCACATTTTACGGAACATGTTTACTAAAGGTCATGTACACAAAATGTTCTGGAATTTCTTCTTCTACTAATTTGGATTTCTATTGAGAAAACTCTGAGTTAGGATTATTTCTGTATCACACAGACATGGCTTGTTGCACACAATTATTTTTCTAATTAGGCTGTATTTTACTATATTTCAAAAATTAGAATGTCAGACATATAAAATGCTAATTTCCGAGCATGTCATATTATCAGAGTTTCATGAAAATCTGCCTTATATTTACTTCATTCCCTGTGATGTCCATAACATATGTAGATTTTCACAAACAGTTTAAAAAATTTACCTAACTCTTAACAGGAAAAAAATTATCCCAGATTGTATCATGTTTAATGAACTTGTCAGTGCAGTTGGAGTGCAATGTTTGTTTGATTATTTTGGATTCACTTTTTTAAGACCCCCAGAATGATGCACCTCTAAGCCGTCCACAGGTTCTCGTGGTGAAGGGAGATTGTCATTTGCTGGGTGCTTTATCTGTGTTGTTTCTAAGACTTAAAGACGGCAACCTACCTCGTATGTGTTTTTAACCCATAGGTTATTCATTTCTTAAGGCATCTGAAGACCAATGTTAAAGAAATACATATTATCTAGGAAAGAATGGTCATGGAGAGATTTCAGAACCTTTGATTAAATTATATCCCTGTCATTGATGCTTAAAGTGATTTATTGGGGGCTAATACTTAATTTAAAAACCGACCTGTTAGTGAGAAAGTAGGTTTTGGTTTGAGAGTAAGGTTGCCCTTGAGAGGCATCAAGGACACTAGAAATTTTAGAGAAACCTAGACTTGGGTGAAAAAATCATTCAGGAAGACCTAGACATCAGATGACAGGTGGACTGTAGCCAAGATGTAACACAGGCTTCATTCATGGTGGAAGGAAGGGTGATTGCTGTGTTATTTTCTCTAAGGTTGATCAGATCTTTTTTCTACAAGGAATAAAGCAAAATATAGGCCAAGTAGAATACCAGGAGAATCAGTGATATGGATGGAAAACACAATTTAAAATTAGAGGAATGTGGTCTGACTTTCAAATTTCCCATTTTTATTACCCATTATACACATACTTAATCAATCTGAATTTCATTTCAGAAGTTCAGAAAAGTGGAGATGATAAAATTTCACTCACAGAGTAAGAATGAACATTACATTGGACTGGATCATGGAAGGTCCATGTAACAAAAGCTAATTTCTAACAACAGATACAAATATTAATTATATTTCCCTCAATAGTCTATAGAAAAAAAGAAGTCATTGTTCTTTTATACAGTATTTGGAACTAGTTTCCTCTTGGTTAACTCAAGATATATATGAAATAAATAGATATAAGTATGTGCGTCCCATGTTTTCCTCTATTCAAATATTGGTATAGTCTCAAAGAGTCTATGACAGTTCAAGACCACTTTTAAGATTTACTTGTAACTTTAATCTCCTTTCCATATATAGTGGGAAACCCAAAGCCTTTCCCTAGCTGTCTGTACTTTTCCTGAGGCTGTTTTTTATTTAGCAAATCTTGCTTACGATTCATTTTCACTGATATTTAACTCTGGTGTCTAAGCCAAGTTTTAATACATAGTTCCTTGAAAACACAATAAAAATAAGGTATGAATGTATGTAGTACACTTCGCTGAGACCCTTAATCTGATGGTACTTTAGTCAGTTTTGCATATAGATAGGCTCTATCTTACTTTGTTACCCAAATATTTATTACTCATGTGGTCTTGTGCAAGACTGCAATCCTAGTTAAATCCTTGTCCTTTACTCTTCAAAATTTGTAATCTAGGGCAGTGCCTGTGGCTCAAAGGAGTAGGGCGCCGGCCCCATATACCAGAGGTGGCAGGTTCAAACTCGGCCCTGGCCAAAAAAAAAAAAAAAAAAAAAATTGTTATCTATTTGTATCTATTTGTGAAGAAAAATATCTTTTTAAAGAAAATAATTCTATATCCTGTTTTCTTGTTCTGATTTTTCTCAAAGGTGACTTCTTCAAAGTCACCTTCCAAGTTCATGATTTCTATCCTTAGTAGACTTATTCAATAGAATCGACTTAACTCAATGCATAAAATCCCTAAAAAGTTTCTTCTAAAATGTAAAGGTGAATTCAAATTTTATAATTGTAACTTCCAATCATCTATTCTCTTTCCTTCTTCATGATTTTTTTTTTTTTTTTTTAGAGAGACTTTCTGTTCCATCATCCAAGCTGGACTGAAGCACAGTGGCATGATCATAGCTCACTGCTCACTGCTCACTGTAGTCTTGCACACCTGGGCTCATGTGACGCCCTTGTCACAGACTTCCATGTAGCTGCGCCTACAGGTATGAGCCACCAAGCCTTGAAAAGCCATGAAAATAACTAGTATGGTGGTAAGGGAAAAACTCAGGTTCTCTACCTCATTACAGTAACACTGTGCTAGCCTGGATTGGTCAGCATATTGTTACAAAGTAGTCTAGGTAGATACTAAGGTGTCCACTGGGCCCAGAAAATGTCCCCAGGACTTTTTTAGGTGCCTCAACCCTTTCTTGCATTGGAATAGTTGATTCAATAGAGCCCTTACTGCCTTACTGCTTCTTTGTTTGTCCTGTGGTGTCCTTTAGCTAATTGTAATTCCCTGCCTACTGGAAAACTGTAATATCATTGACATAACAGGGATTGTATGACTGTGTGAAGATGGTACTATAAGCACCTGATTTGCTTCACTATGATCACACAAAGATACAATGTAAAAACTTTGTATTATTTACTAGGAAGAGATCTAAAGCAGCATCACAAGGTGGGCAGATGCAGATTTTGCATGCAAGAAAGCTCTTGTGGAAGAAATTCCTGTGCCACATAGGAGCAAGTTCCCATGTAAGAAACTCTAATAGACTCATCTAACTCATCAAGCTGGACTTGTCTGAGTCATTCTTTGGTCTCTTGGGTTTCCTGTGGTTTTTAATGTTCCCAAAACAGATGGTTAATTGTACATGTCAACGTGGCTATGTCAGGGGGATACCTACATAGCTGGTAAATAATTATTTCTAGGTATTTCTATGATGGTCTTTCCAGAAGAAATTAGCATTGGAATATGTGATTGTTAGGTCTGTAGGAGAGTAAACAGGTGGTAAGGAATGGCTAAGGACAGAGAGTAAGAACTGAACTAGAGGTAGGAACCAAATTGTGCCTGGGACTATTCCTTGGTGGGAACGTACATAAACAGTGAGGAGTTCCCAAGGAATGTTAATGACCTGGAGCCCATTACCATCTAATTAGCATAACATGTTTGGAGCTTTCACAAGAATTCTGGGAAAGATGTGAAGAAAGAGAAAATGTTATATGACAAACCTGGTGTGCAACCTGTTATGTAATCTGTTATATAGTCCCTAACTGTTGATCACCCCAAAAGGTGGGAAATGACAACAAATCCTGCCAGGGGAAAGGTGGGATGAACTAGTGAGCATATAAAAGGCAGTGTATGCTCAGACTTTGGGGTCTTCCTCCACTCATGGAGAAAGATCCATTCTTCTCTTGTTTTGGAATGTATTTTCTTTTTGTGTCACCCCACGTAGCTTCCTTCTTCACTTTTCGTTTGTATACCTTCTTTCTTTGTCCTATAATAAACTGTGTGGATTTCTCTGTATCTATAGTCACTCTGTCATTGGCTTGACTCAGTACTACAGTAAGATTATATATTCCCTAAAATAAGAAAATCTCGTAATATGGGCTCATAATAGGTGATTTATATAATTCTCCCTATTTCGAGAGCAGTATGTTGTACATTAAAAGCATTCAGTAAATGTTTTTATTGTTATTATTTGTATTTACTTTAAAGATACGCTATCAATACATCAGCCAATGCCACACAATGAATCATATTAATAGTGCTCATCAAGAAAATTGTGTCATGGTGGCTTGTGCCTATAATCCTAGCACTGTGGGGATTGCTTGAGCTCAGGAGTTGGAGACCAGCCTGATTAAGAGTGAGACTCTGTCTCTCAAACTAGCCGTGTGCTGTGGTGGGCCCCTGTAGTCCCAACCACTTGAGATGCTGGTTCTAGTTTCCTAGGTAGAAATAAAATCTAGTGAAAGCATGATGAATGCTGCTTTTATACCCAGAGGAAAAATGTTCTGTGGGAACCTAGGCTGTAACTATTGTTTTCTTGAACCCAAGAGTTTGAGATTGCTGTGAGCTATGATGCCACAGCACTCTAGGCACTTTACCAACGGTGACAAAATGAGGCTGTCTCAAAAAAAAAATGAAAAAGAAAAATTGTATCAGAATCATTGACCCCAAGTCTTTAGTTCATTTCCTATATGTGAGACAGCTTAGTAAAGACATACCATTTCGTTTATCAGATTAATATGAGAAAATTAAATTATACCGTAGGAAATATGTCCTCCCCAAATTTAAGAGACATCAGTTCAATATCCTGGATAAATAATAGTTTTTAGTTTTATTGTATTTTGGAACATTATACAATCACTCGAAATCATCAGTGTTTGTATCACAAACTTAGTGCCACATACCTGTTTCATGATTTTTAAGTAACCATTCTTGGGCTATGTCTCCTTAGGCAAAAGGTAAAAGATGAGATAATTCAGATTGGAGAACAAGTATCCCAGAAAATGAACTCATCCATTCTGAACAGTAGCCTTTGGGCACGTGCATGGAGTGTTCTCACTGTGCTCCACTATCAGACCTGCACTGCATTATGGGCAGCTCCATACACAAACAAGGGTGTGGTATATCCTTACTATTATCAGGATAACTTATCCTGATTACTTTATGTTTCTTTGACTCACTCTATTTTATTATTATTAGGGTTATTAATATTTACACTGACATCAACTGAAAGTTGCCAAAACACGGCATAGATTATGTTCAAAATTTCTGGGGAATTCCTAAATAACCAACCACTAACCAACCCTCACAGTCAATTATCTCCAAATTTGTTTGCAACTTAGATTTATAAACTTAGCTTTGTCATCATTCATGTCAAACCATCCTGCTCTGAATACTCATAGCATTCTTTGATTCTTGTTTTTCTACCTTTTTTTTAAATGACAGAGTTCTATTAGTTACATCAGAATATGTGTGATCTTCCCTATAAAAGCAGGCCCCTCAGAGATTTATTCTTCAAGGCATTGGCTAAGAGAGATCTTTATACAAACCAAGTCAAGATGTGGTTCAGGCTTTATCTTAACTGGGTTAGTTATTAGCAGATTTCAAGTTTGCTTATGATCATGAGGAGCCATTTGCTTCTATTGGTCTACACTGGATTTTATTGCTGTTTTGTGTGTATTACTCGAAAGACGGAATGACCACAGTAAAGTATTCTTGCATTCAATAGAGAAAATGTAAGAAAGAGAAAGAAAAAAGATGGCAAACACCTTGTGAGATGTGACCGCGGAAGCACAAGAACTTTATTAATCCCCAGAAGCAAGTGATAACTGTTTGCTGGGAGCAGAGCTCTAGTTTCCTAGGTAGAAATAAAATCTAGTGAAACCATGATGAATGCCGCTTCTATACCCACAGGCAAAAATGTTCTGTGGGAACCTGGGCTGTAATTATTGTTCTAAAATAACTATTTTCCCAAATGATACCTCTGCTATAAACAGCTGTTCTCCCGCTCTACCTCACAAAAGACATGTATTTTTATGCTTTTATTAATCTTTTACCTTTTTTTGAAATCTCATCTCTGCCCCTCCTACAATCAAATCTCATTTCTTCTTCAAGGCTCAGCTGCAGTCTGAACTTTACACAAAGCTTTCCCTTATAATCATTTTCTTCTTACAATCATCAACCTTTATTTGTTATTGTTTCCACACAATGTAATTTAACTGTGTTTGTCTTTGAATTGTTCATTTCAAATAGGTTGGAGGTTTCTCCTGAGTTAGATTTTCAGGTAATTTAGAGAGTGACTTTGTCTTTTACACAACTCATGCATCAAGTCAGGGCTCCACAATGCTTTAGATAATGCTTTAGATGAGTATAAGCCCTGCGATGAGATTCTCTCAGTCCACCTTGGAACCATAAATTGTAGCTGGCGATGTGAAGCTAAAAGGTACTAATCCTTCAATTCCTTCTCCTAAATATAATGATGCAATAGTTTTTATAAAGATTATATAAATTATCCTAAATAAACATTTAAACAGTGGTTGGCATATAATACGGAAGTCAAAATGTTAGCTATTCTTATTGAATATTGATTTTGTCTATTTTCCTTTAAATAAGGTAATCACTGCCATTGCACACAAAAAAATGCTCTTTAAGTACCTGTATAAGCAGCCCTGATAACCAAAAATTCAGGGAAAGAGTTTATAACCTATGCATTTGTACCTTAATTTTTGTAGCAATAAACAGTAAGAAGTTAGTATAGAAGCAAAAATCAGACAGAATGGGTTCTTATATCAGCTCTCTTAGTGTCCATTACCCAGAGAAATAAGCTATGGAGAATTTCAAACATATACAGAAATAGATGGAGTGGTATAACTCCCATCTACCAATTTAAGACTCATGTTTAACTTCTGCAATGATATCCGATCTAATAATAACCACATGGACAAATGAAGAAATGTGTTAACTAGCAATGCACTAAAATTTGGAGTGCTGTATAGAATCAGAATAAAGTATTATTTTCTTATGGAGAAAGTTTCTTAACATAGAACCCCCAAAATATCACATAACTTCACTTGACAGAAAGACTGAGCCCTATTTGTTTCGTGTGGAAACAAGCAAAAGATAAACACACTAGTTACGTTCCAAGGTTTAGTACAGCAAACAAGAGTAAGTTAATGTATAAAAATATGTGTAAATTGTTCTGATTTCAAGTTTCATTCTTTCTAATCTTTCACATATCTTGTATCTCCAGCTACTATCTTAACCAATAAAATGTGATTAAAATTATGATGTTGGAGCAGTGCCTGTGGCTCAGTGAGTAGGGTGCCGGCCCCATATAACAAGGGTGGCTGGTTCGGACCCAGCCCTGGACAAACTGTAACAAAAAATAGCCAAGCGTCATGGCGAGTGCCTGTAGTCCAAGTTATTCGGGAGGCTGAGGCAAGAGAATCGCCTAAGCCCAGGAGTTGGAGGTTGCTGTGAGCTGCAATGCCACGGCCCTCTACTGAGGGTGACAAAGTGAGACTTTGTCTCTAAAAAAAAAAAAGAAAGAAAGAAAAGGGAAAAAAATGATGACGTTGAAACTCCAGATAAATCAAGACAAAAATGCGTTCAGAAAATGTAAACTAAGAAACTACACATCTTCCTTCATATCCTTCATTATTAAGATAATCAAATTATCCAAATCCATCATTCTCACTCAAGAAATGTATATGGACATCCCAGCCTTGAAATCTGTTATGTCCAGTTCAGTCACAGGCCGCTAAGGACTAATGAGTAATTGAAATGTGGCTAGCATGACTGAAGAACTAAATTTTTATTATTAATATTTATTATTAAAATGTACTAGATATTAATTATTGGAAAAGTTTTGAGCATCTTTGGAATGACTTGGGTATATAAAGGTACCCTTGCTGTCATAAACTGCTAAGTCAAAATATTAAATTAAGGATTTTCAATGAAAATTAGTATCTGGATTAGGATGTGTTCTACGTGAATCATCTCATTAAAATTGTGGCATTGACTATGTGTTACAATGATAGTATTTGGGATTTGGCATATCAAATTAAACATTATTTGTAATAATTTCACCTGTTCCTTTTTGCCATTTTTAATGTGGCTACTACAAAATTTAAAATTATTTATGTGACTCACATAATATTTCTACTCGATAGTGTTTCCTTGAACAGGATGCAATTTAATTGCAAATGGAGTCTGCCTGTTTCTTCCTTCCCTTCTTTTTGCTGTTTTCTATTTTTTCTTTCAGAACTGAGATAATCCTTGGCTTTCCAGAGCAAATCATTTTTTTCAATAAAGACCATGTCATCATACCCAGTGACTGGCTGAAATAGCCACATAATTTATGTAAACCAATCAAAACCAGACACATCAGTCTTACCTTTAGTTAGTCAAGAATCTGTGTGTTTTAAGGATGGACATTAATTACTGTCCAGATTCCAATGAGGAAAAATGGTAATATTAATAATTGGGCCCTGGTCACTTCCTTGTATGTTAGTTCCCTCCCTCATGGAAAATCACTTATTATATTTCCCTTCCATGCTGCCTGCTGTCCTAAGGATCACTTCTCAAAAAGGACTGTCTTAAGGCATTGTGTTTAAGCAGTGACTTGAAAATCACAGTTTAGTGAATAGATTTCAAAGGTGTGTGTGTGGAAAACTCCTGTTAATTTTTGGCATATTTACATATTTGTTCCTTTAATAGCAGCAAAACCCATCCTAACTTTGATTGATTTCTTCCCAAGAGAAATTTTAAGTGAAAATCCAGTATGAAAAAAAGAAAGAAAAAAAAAAACAGATAAAAAGAAGAGGCTTTACAGAAGTTCCACTTAGGCAGCATCCTTCTCTCAGCTGATAGGGCCCCTGTTCACCTCTTTGGAAATGAACATACGTTATTCAGATTAAAAATTACTAGAACTCTAGAATGCAAATCTTGAAGTTGGAGACTTCTGGATTAAAAATCAGTGTTGATCACAGACTTCAAATTTTCACTGTCACTTCGTCAGAGGTTTTTATTGTCTGTTGTAAAACAAAAAAACCAGTTGATTATAATGATCTCACAGAGTTTTTACAACTAATAATTAAGATATAATTCTTATTTTGCTGACATAGATAAATATATATATATATATATATATATATATATATATATTTACTTTGGTTTATATGCTTTGACCTAACCTGTCCTCCCCCTTATTTATATTTGAATTTTATAGACTGTTCTCCATTGTGCTACCAGACTAATCTATTGAAAATGCACATTTAGCCATATCACTCTTACTACCTGTCAGATATAGAGGAAAAGAACTCAAACCTAGTACAGCAATAATACAATCCCCGAGCTAGGCTCTTCCTCCTGTTAGCTCCTGGGCATCTTGCTTTGCACTTTATGCCCTATTAACATTGAACAGAACAAATGTTTCATGCCTCAGTGCTTGATCTCAAGCCATTTCCTTTGCCTATAATACCCTTTGACTTTTCAAATATGTGCAACTGCTGTAACATGATGTGAAATAAACTCTATCATAGTCAGTAGTCAGAAATAATTTCCAAATAAACAAAGCAAACAAATCAAAAGGTCACTCAAGGTGCTATCAGATAAGGATGATTCATTTCTAGGATGTTACAGTATCTCACAAACCTAAAGGGAAAAAGCATAACTCAATTTCATCAGAGCTTACTTCTCACTCTCTTTTTTTTCTCTCTGCCCACATCCTTCCTTTTTTTTTTCCCTCTACACCTTTCATTCTTTTGATTTCAAAAGGCCCATCATGGCATCAACAACTTCTAAGTCAAGGATAAATTTGAGGCCCAGAACCAATTAATTTTTTATGTCTCTCTATGTTCCGGTTCCAAGGATCCAAAAGAGATAATGTTAGGGCTGGCTGAGTTATGATATCCATATCTTATTTTTGGAGGAGGTAGGAAAATCCTCTATATATGGGATTTTGATTAAGGGAAAAATTAGTAATGTGATTAGTATATTGAATCATCTTTGAAAAATAAAGATTTAAAATACTTATTATGAATATCATTCTCTACTTATCTTGAATACATTCACTAGGACCTTGGTAAACATGCACAGTTGATAATAGGTGGTTCACCTATTATCCCAATGTATCCCTTTTTCTCTATGTATGCCAGTTTAATGGGTGACCTTCAGGGCACCCTGTAGAATTGCCTCTTTTAAAAGTATTTTTCCCATGAAAGGGTTCTCCAGGCATAAAAAATCCGCTGGTATAAATGCAAGCATAACTTAAAAGGTAGATTTGTCATTGGATCTTAGCCTCATGCATTAAACACTCAGATCACATAATTAACTCCCTCCCCCCTCAGAATCCACGTTCTCCTCTTAAGTGTTAATTATACTATTATTCTCCTACATTGATTTCCCAGCGATGACACTGTGGTATCAAGAGAGATTAAGTGCTTCTTCTCTAAAATTCTATTTTTAATTTTGGATAGACTAATTCTCACTGATGTTATATAACAGTAATGTCAGTTGGCTAATGTGCTTCTCTTTCTATGTATACTGTCAAATTGGACTTAATGTTCCAATGACAGAGGCTGACCATGGTGATCTAAGAGAGGTACTTCACAAAGAATCCTGCTTAACTCTGTGAGAATTTCACTGGATGCCATAATGATACTTGAGTTCTTTTCCTGACTGCTGCAGCCCATCACTGAGTTTCATCCATCCTTTCTTACAAATCTCCCCTGCATCCATTGTACCATGAACATTGCAATTAGGTCTCTGCTGTCCTGAAGTCAGACCACCTTGCTCTAACATATGACTTCGAAATCAAAATCCTTAAAATATTGATCAATCCTTTATATTTTAACAAAAATCCATATTCAGTATGATGAAACTCAAAAACTTAATCAATCAGTATCTAATCACTACTCTTAACAAAACTCATAGTTCCCAGCTCACATCTCAGAATATGCATATACTTATGTAAAAATAGAATGTCTTGATCTTTTCTTAGTTAAGTAAACTCAGAAAATGAGGGAAAAAAAGAATTAAATATTTCATGTGATCCTACCACTCAGGCAAAGACTTTTGAGTGATATTCAACTTTAATCTTAATGATTTGTATTTCTTCTCTGATAACTGTATCTTTAAGTCTTTTACCCATTTTATTTTGAGCTATGAATTTGTTATCAATTTTTAAAATCACCTTATATATTATATTCATGTGTTATAACTTTCCCATACATTAGGCATTATTTTACCATTGTGACATTCTGTTTTGTGTTTTTTTTTTTTTTAATTTCAAAATAGTGAAGGAGTAAAAATGTTTTTGTTACCTAGCTACTTTGTATAATGCTTAAGTCAAGGCTTTAAGTGCACCCATTAACAAAATAGTGTTCATTGTACCTGGTAGGTAAATATTAACCCTCACCTCACTTTTGCCCTCTCCCCTTCTTGTTTCCAATGTCCTTTACATCACTTTGTGACTGTGTGTACCTATTGTTTTGCTTCCAATTACTGAAGAATACATGTGGGATTTGTTTTTCCATTCTTGTGTTACTTTACTTAGTATAACGGTCGCTCCAATTCCATCCTAGTTACTACAAAAGATATTATTGCATTTCTTTTTATGGCTGAGGAGTACTCCATGGTGTGTGTGTGTGTGTGTGTGTGTATATTACACTATCTTCATCCACTTCTAAATTGATATATTTAAGTTGATTATATATCTTTGTAATTGTGAATTATGTTGCAATAAACATCGAGTACAGGTATCTTTTTTAAAAAAAGTATTATGGGAGTATAGATATTTTCAGTTACATGGATCAGTTTATTAATGCTTGAGTGACAGTTATAAGTTTACCCATCACCCAGATAGTGTTTATTGTACCCATTAAGTAGGTTTTGGCTCTTTCCCTCCTCTCTCTTCCCCACTTGATTTCTATTGAGTTTTACTTCCCTCTATGCACATGTGTGCTCATTGATTAGTTGCAATTTTATCGTGAGTACATGTGGTACTTTTTCCCATTCTTTAATTGCTTCACATAGGATAGTGATCTCCAATTTCATCAAAATTGTTGAAAAAGGCATTAGATCATCCTCCTTCATGGCTAAGTAGTAGTATTCCATGGTGTGCATATACCACATTTTGTTAATCCACTCATGAGTTGATGGGAATTTGGGTTAACTCTACAGCATTGAAACTGGGAATTGTGCTACAATAAACATTTCTAGGTCAAGTGCCCTTTGATAAAATTATTTCTTTTCCTTTGGGTAAATGTGCAGTAGTAGCATTGTTGAATGGCAAGTCTACTCTTAGTTCTTTGAGGTATCTTTATACTGTTTTCTGTAAAGGTTGCACTAGTTTGCAATCTTACCAACAGTGTATAAGTCTCCCCTTCCTTCTACATCCATCCCAGCAGGTGTTGTTTTGGGATTTTTTGATAAAAGCTATTCTCACGGGAGTCATGTAATACCTCATTGTGATTTTGACTTGCATTTCCTTGAGGATTACTAATGTGAGCATTTTTTCACATTTTTTGTTGGCCATATGTCTATCTTCTTTGAAAGATCTCTATTAATGTCTTTTGTCCACTTTTTATCAAAGTATAGCATGTAAGTATTGTCTCCCATTCTGTAGGTTAATTTGCTCTGTTGATTATTTCCTTTGCTGTGAAAAAAGCTTTTTTAATTTAATCAAGATTTGTTTATTTATTTTTGTTGTGCTTTAATTGACATTGGGGCCTTAATCATAAGTTCATTGCCTAGGTCAATGTCTAGGAGAGCTTTTCCTATGTTTTCTTCTAGAATTTATATGGTTTTATGCCTTACATTTCAGTCTTTTATTCATCTTGAATTAATTTTTGTATATAGCAAGGGATAAGGATCTTGGTTCATTTTTCTACATGTGACTCTCCAGTTTTCCAGCACCTTTTATTGAATATGGTTTCCTTTTCCCAGTATCTTATTGTGTACTTTGTCAATGATCAATTGATTTCAAGTGAATGGCTTCTTTTGTTGCAATAAAGACATATGCAATTTAATCTAAGAGCATGGGATCTGAAGGCAAAATTCCCAAGTTCTGTACATGGTGTCTTCATTTACTAATTGAATGTCCTTAATTATTATACTCCAGTGTTCTCAATTACAAAATAGGAATATTAATATTGACTTGTTTAAAAATTAAACAAGTTAGTATATGTTAAATCATTAGAACATCTGCTATACTGTAAAGATCCAGTTGATTTCATTGTTACTGTAAATTAATTTACCATGATAATAATTACAGTGAGGACAATTAATGATGATGGTGATAATGGTGTGGGTGAGGATGACGGTGTGTGACATTGATGGTGATAATACTTTAAGTTTCAGTACCTTTAGTTTTTAACTATAATTTAACTTCTTAAAAAATATCTGAAGACAATAGATATTTTTCTTCAATATGAGATTTCAATCTTTGAGGGCAGGGGCTATCATTCTTATGTCACTGAAAATTCCTAAAATAGTATCTTCCACAGAGTAGATAACTGACAATAGTAATTAAGAGAAAATGTTTATTAAATTCTTATGCACCAGTCATTACTCTTTTTTTTTTTTTTTTTTTTTTTTTTGCAGTTTTTTGGCTGGGACTGGGTTTGAACCCACTACCTCCAGCATATGGGGCTGACACCCTACTCCTTTGAGCCACAGGTGCTGCCCGCCAGTCATTACTCTTAATGTTTTCAAACTATTAGGCTATTTAGTCATCAAAATATTCCAATGGAAATAAGTACAATTATTTCGCAGTTTTAACAATCAATAAATTAAGGCACAAAATCTTAAAGTAATGTGGCCTAAATGTAATGACTACAAGTAGCATGGCTGTACAGTCTAAGCCATGGTGATGCTGTCTCTTGGTAGTAGATACTTAAGAAATATTGAGAAATGCTTGCACATTCTATTAGTACAGATGACTATTACATTAAACAATAGAGTTACTACATATAGGCAAGTATATATTGTTTAATATTTTAAAGTTTCCAACATGCTAAATAGATTATCTTTCTGCTCTCCAAGGTGTAACTTTTAAGAAAAGTAAAGAGATTTGATTCTATAGAAGATTTTTTTGTGTGTCTGTCAAATGAAGAGAGTTCTAAAACTTTTAAAGAGAAAATAATAATTATCATAACTGGGCAGCACCTGTGGCTCAAGAAGTATGGGGCTGTTAGAAAATAACATAATGAATGATCTCTAAAACTTTTGCAGCACTCTAAAAATCACTGCCCTAGACAGTGGTTTGCTACTGCTATCCCTTCCTGGAAATATTAAATTTGCTCAAATTTTCCTTAGCTTGCAAGACAAACAAAATAATTAAAGCTCTCAGTTATGAATTCCAAAT
>CAUYRH010083182.1:0-16463 GCA_963574655.1 Perodicticus potto | reverse complement strand
GCTTGTGGTTACTGGGTGCCACACTGCCCCAACAAACGGTGGATTGAAAAACACCACGTGCTACTGGAGTTGATTTTTATTTTGAAGTTCCAGAACTTTTTTTTTTTTTTTTTTTTTTTTTGAGACAGAGCCTCAAGCTGTCACCCTGGATAGAGTGCTGTGACATCACAGCTCACAACAACCTCCAATTCCTGGGCTCATGCGAGTCTCTTGCCTCCACCTCCCAAGTAGCTGGGACTACAGGCGCCCGCCACAATGCCCGGCCATTTTTTGGTTGCAGCCGTCATTGTTTGCCGGGCCCAGGCTGGATTTGAACCCGCCAGTGCAGGTGTACGTGGCTGGCACCTTAGCCCACTGAGCCACAGGCGCCGAGCCGAAGTTCCAGATCTTATGGAGAATTTTGATGAGGCTTCTAAGAATGAGGCAAACTGAATTGAGTCAACTTCTGAAGATGAAACTTGAAGAAGTTGCTGGGAGCTGCTGTTTTATATTATGACTGCTTTTAACAATTGTTTTTGTTTATGGAGCTAATAAAATCTAGATCTCTAATAAAAAAAAGAATAGTTCCCTTTGCTTAAGGTCCCATCTCAATCTAAATAAATGAAAGGGAGAGGAAGGCCTGAGGGATTCCCAGCTGTAATGAGGGCTGGGAGGATTGTATTGTGAGTAGACTTTGGCTAGGATTGTGGCCATCTGATCCCCTCAGAATCATTGGCAGACTCTACTCCAAAGTGGGAGCCTGAGGCTGGACTGATGTTTAGCTGGGCCCATGGTTACCTCCACAGAGAAGCAGAGGCCTCAGCTCCTCTCAGCTTCAAGAGCAAGGTGGCTGTGAAGTGTTCTATAGGCTGAACACCTTCCCAGACCTCCTAACCCCTGTCCAATTCCTGTCATGACCAACTCTTGGCCAGGGCTGAGGCCTTGGGACAGGAATGGAGCCAACCTTAATGGACTAGCAGGGAAGAGCTAGGCAACTTGATCGCTCAACTTCACTCTTTCTCTATGTCACCCTGTCCTTGTCTTCCTCCCCTGGGCCTCACAAAGCAGATAATGCCGCAGCTTCTTCTGGAAGCCAGACGGCAAAGTCTCCATGGAAGCCGTCATGCAGGTCAGCCTCCCAGGGAACAGACCAGCACGGAGGAGAGTGGAGTTCCCCTGGAGGGAGAAGCAGGTCTCCAACAGGGAAATGTGGACAAGGCTCCTGAGCCAGGCCTCTGACATTTTCAGAGTGGAGATAGACTTTCCACCAGTTTTTCTCTTCTTCCTTACTGAAATACAGATGCAATGCCTAGGAGCACAGCCATCATATTTTGACCACAGAAGATGCAAAAGAAGAGTGAACAGAGAAGATAAAGGGAGCCTGGTGCCATAACAAGTGTGAGCCGCCCAGCCCCGCGTCACCATCATATGATACAAATCAAACCACGAACTCCCCTTTAGCTGTTTAATATCAGGCATCTGTTACATGCAGCCAAATGCAATCCTAAGTAATTCAGATACCCTGCCAATGTCTCCAATCAGATATCAAGTAATATCAGAAAAGTATCAAGTAATTTTCTGATCCTTTCCATGTATTAGACAATAAACATCATTTTGAAATCATTTGAGTTAACGTTTGATACATCATAAAGATTCATTCATCTTCATTTTTTAAATTTAAAATTAACATAATTTAATTGACACAGTAGACACAAGCTGAAAGCCAATAATTTTTCTTTCATCTGCATATTAATTGACAGATAACTCAAAGTTTCTCTTCATTTCTCTGGCTCATTTACGATAGCTCAGTTTGGGAGTAAATAAGGTATCAAATTTGTAAAATTTACTTCGCACTCCTACTGAAAATATCTACTTTTCAAATAAAAGAAAGGCTTTAGACATGAAAAATAATTATAAAAATATGTCAAGAAATAGAAGGATACCACAATTACTGTTATGATTAAATCAAGTCTCTCAAAGACAAAATATTCTCTTTTTTTTTTTTTTTTTGCAGTTTTTTTTGTTTTTGGCCAGGGCTGGGTTTGAACCCACCAACTTTGGCATATGGGGCCGGTGCCCTACTCCTTTGAGCCACAGGCACTGCCCTTCTCAAAGACAAAATAAATGAAACAGCTTTCTCATAGCTGCAAGAACAAGAAGATACGGTACATTAAAGTTTAAGTTGGTATCTCTCTATTTACTTTTTCATCTATTAGTGTGCCTTTCAGGGGTGTCCAACCCGTGGCCTATGGGCTGAATGAAGATCACATGGGTCCTTTTTTGTTTATCTGTGGAACAGATATCACAAAAATTATGCACTGCCTTTCTTTTTGGCTCATGAGCTTTCTTTAGTGTTTTTGTATTTAATGTGTGGCTCAAGACAACTCTTCTTCATACATGACACAGAGAAGCCACAAGGTTGGACTTCCCTGCAAGATATACAACTTTTCATAGATTCTAAAATTTTTTTAATATCAATTAACATTTCGAGATTACTAGAGAAGTTTACCACTTGAAAGAATTTGGTGAATTTTTTTAGTAGGAAAATAATTACTTTCTAATTTAACTGCTTTCTAAAATCTACTTCACTTTATGAACGTCTTCTGGGGCAACTGTGATTTGCAACCAGTCAGGATCCTTAGTCAGAGGACCATGAAAGATTTCACACCCCTTTATAGATGGGTTAGCATCCATCAGTCTCACAGTCACCAAAGGTCGCTATTTAAACCCTAGACTGTAGGTGTTGATGCTCAGAAAAATGAAGTATGGATGGGCTGGTAACAGAACTCAGAGTGGTGTGACAGGGGCAGGATCTGTGTGTGACAGGGGCACTGCAGGGGGGATGCCGACAGATGGAATGACTGTACCTGGCCTGGGGCTCAGGAATTGATGAAACCAGGTAGGCTGGACCCACTGTGGCTTAACAGCATGAAACTTTCCTTGTTGTATGATCTTGTAGAAACCTTGCTATCCAGTTCAGATTTCACTAAATAAAACATCTCTGAGGGGATACCTACTAAGCAATGTAGCTATGATTGCTGTCTCAATATAGCCAGGTATGGAAAAGACTTACTATCTTTAGTTACCAATTTTTCTCTTTTTTTTTTTTTGTAAAGACAGAGTCTCACTTTACCGCCCTCGGTAGAGTGCCGTGGCATCACACAGCTCACAGCAACCTGCAACTCCTGGGCTTAGGTGATTCTCTTGCCTCAGCCTCCTGAGTAGCTGGGACTACAGGCACCCGCACAACGCCCGGCTATTTTTCTGTTTTGCAGTTCGGCCGAGGCCGGGCTTGAACCTGCCACCTTTGGTATATGAGGAGGACGCCCTACTCGATGAACCACAGGCACCGCCCACCAATTTTTCTCTTAGAGGTACCGTTTGGGCCAACCTTATACTATAGAGACTGGCCAGCCATGCGTCAGACTATTCCTCTTCTCCTTCATGGCACCCAGCTAGACTATTGTTCCGAGATCCATGTGATCAATATTGGATGGTATACACCACCTTGGGCCTGGCCCATAACGATCCTCCCTCTCTTTCCTTTATATGACAGTTAAACACCTGGGCTATGAAACAGAGGCCTCTGAGGCCTTAGAAGAAGACAAAGCCACAAACTGCAAGGAGCCTGAGTCTCCGAGAGGCCCCGTGGAGCATTCTCCCTCCCACCGCATCTGGCTGTAATCTGAACAAGAAAAACAACCACCAACAAAACCCATTTATATGTTACATGAAGATTTTAAGACTATGTGTTATGGCAGTTAACCCACTTTGACTAATGAATCTTAACATCTTTATATGCAAAGGATACTATTCTAATTATCTCCTCAATTTGTACATATAAATAAAAAGGGAAGCATAAGAGGCTTATTGATCATTCCAGTAAAAAGTCCAGAAAATACATATTCCCTAAGGACTTTAATATATTTTAGCATATAGTTTCTTTTTTTTTTTTTTGAGACAGAGCCTCAAGCTGTTGCCCTGGGTAGAGTGCTGTGGCATCACAGCTCACAGCAACCTCCAATTCCTGGGCTCCAGCGAGTCTCCTGCCTCTGCCTCCAAAGTGGCTGGGACTACAGGCGCCCACCACAACGTCTGGCCATTTTTTGGTTGCAGCCGTCATTGTTGTTTGGCGGGCCCAGGCTGGATTCGAACCACCAGCTCAGGTGTACATGGCTGGCGCCTTAGCCCATTGAGCCACAGGCGCCGAGCCTGAGCATATAGTTTCTTAATGGCTTTAAATTAGACTTCATTTTTGGTGGATAAATGCCACAAACCTAAGCGCTAAGTATTTATTTCATTCCTGTTTCCTTCACCAGGAATCCATTTTAAGAACCTTTCAGTTTTTAGAAAGTTATTCATTTAGGAAATGATAACATCAACATGTCAGAATACAAAGTTCTGTCACCCTTCCTCAACGAGGAAGAAAGATAATTGCATGTTACTTTTTAATTGTTTAAGAGGTTTTTGTTTTTTGGGTTTTTTTTTTTATCCAGGCTTACCTTTTGTATCAATAACAATAAATTCTTGTGCCATTGGCCCAGGCTCACAGCAACCTCCAGCTCTTGGGCTTAGGCGATTCTCTTCCCGAGTAGCTGGGACTATAGGCACCCACCACAACACCCGGTTATTTTTGTTGTTGTTGTTGCAGTTTGGCCAGAGTTTGAACCCACCACGCTGGGTATATGGGGTGGCAGGCGCCAGCCAGTTCTTTTCTGATTGTTAGATGCTAATTATTGCATTTATACAATATTGCCATGCATATCCGATTTTTAAAATACATGCTCAGTGTTTTCAGATAAACTCTCACTTGCACAAATTACTCTTGGAAAATGGCTTATTCTATTTCAAAGTGTCTTTATTCACCCCAATCTTGCATCATGCTATTTGACCAAGTTAAGAATGTTAGGCCCGTAAGCCTCCAGTTATTTTTTTCTCTTAGATAATTTCCATTGACTATTCAGAGATTAGTTTTCCTTACACAGAATCATTGAACTCAGTCATCTCAAAATAGCTAAAACAAAGCAGTATGGATCAGCTCCAGGTTCAATGGTCACACTGTAGGAACACAATTCATTTGTTAATTAAATGCATTCTGGCTACACCACTGCCTCCTGCCAGCTTCAAATTTCTGTTTGTGGGAACTCTCAGTTTGCCTACAGAGTGGAAATAAAACAGACACCTCCCTCTGCTGTTGCTGAAAATTCTTCCATGGAGCTTTTCCCCCACTCTTGTTTTTTAAATGTTAGTCTGTAGGTTAATCTATTTAGAATTTTATGAATAGCAACTCTCCCACTTGTTTTAAAAAAATTAAAGATATTCAATCAATAATTTGATAGTAACACCATCCTAGTGATAGTACAACCAACTGTCACTTTATGGTTCTGTCCAAAAGCCCCACGGATCAACCGCCATTAAACCCAAACTTATATACCATGTGTAGATTTTGCCCTGGCTGTAGCTCAAGTCTGCTCAGTAGCAAGCTCTCTGAAGGCATGGACTCTCTATTTGGTTTTCTGATGGATACCACCCCTGGCACAGTGCCTAACACAGAAGCTTCTCAAAAACTATTTTATTAAAAGGAAGAGACGTCAAGAGATAAAGCTGGAAATCTTTATATGTCATCTAAAGAATTTGCAACTTATCCTGGGGGAATCAGCAATTTTACATAAGGGAGTACATGAACAAATTTTCATTTTTAGAAAGCTCCTTCAAGACCATCTGCTGGGTGCAATGGACTTGGAGCCAGGTGAGAGGGCGGGGACTCTGCCTGTCTTATTCATCATCTAAGCACAGTGCTTGGAACATGGAAACTACTCAAGAGATTCCTACTGAAAGAATGAATAATGAGTCCATGAAGCCAGTCTCTGAATATTCCAGAAGAATAGGGGGATTTCAGGACTTCGGGGGGAATTCTGACCTCCCCTTGGTTTGCCTTCTGATTTGATTTTGGAGCTAGTAGCTGGTCTTGGACTCATCTGAACATCTAAGGACTTCCCCAGGGCACAGGAAGACGTCACTCTGATTTGGAGAACTCTCTGTAGACCCAACTAGATATATTTTGGGGATCTAGACTGACATCAATTCATTCTCCAAGATATAAAGAGAGATACACCATCCTCCTTGAGAGCATTTTCTCAAGGGACAATTCTAGGATGCCTGGATGTTCTCCTCAATTCATTCCCAAAGTAACAGCACTCCAAAGGAAGAGTACCAACCTTATGGCCGGCAGCTAATTTTATGGTTGATAAACATGTTTCAAACTTGAGCTCCCTGATAATGTGTTTCCATGGGTTAAATGGGCAGTCTCTGGAGTGTTGAACTTTGAAACGTGGGCATCACAATCTGATGCGTGAGGTTGCACAGTCTCCAGTGCCACATGGCTCGATAAGGCCAGCTTCTCACCAAGCCTCTCCCCTCCTTCTAACCCTGACTGTTCCCAAATATAAATGAGAAAATTAAACATTTACCTTGATGAGAAAATAGCGCTCTCTCATTGACACTTCCTCACACCCTCACCAATGTGATTTACTTATAGTTTTTAGTAGCTGTTTTTACATTTTTAATTATTTTGTAGAGTTAAAATATGTAATAATGGATAACTGTGCAATACATTAAATACTTATGGGTATGTTGTGCCTTCTGTTATAATATAAAATCCATCTATTCTGGTTGATGGGTTTTAACCTCACACAGAATACTTTAAACTCCATTTGGACTTGTGCCTACAATCACCTTAGCAAAGTCTCTTAAGTAACTGCGCACAGCCTAATTAGTATGCATTATCAATTAACAAACTTAATAGCCGGCAGATTGATTAGATCCTCTGTTGCAGGGGCAGAGCTGAAGCGAAACAGAATGAAAAATCATTGCACGCATACACTGCAGCTTTGTTATTTTCTCAGACCACCCCACCCCACATCCCTTTAATTAATGCATGCATATGGTTCTGCGTATCTGGTAAACAGAGCTTTTCCTAATTCTTTCATAAAGCTCATTCTTAAACAGGGGGAGTCCATGCCTCCTTTTGCTTTGGGGGCTTCTGTGCAGATCATTTTCACCCCTCTTCCCGCCCTTTGCATAGCATTGAATTTTAAAGGGTTGCTTCTCCCAGCCTGATTATCCTCCTGATGGTGGAAATGGGAGAGGCATACAAAGATGTGTGGGAAGCTAACACAGAGGACCACCAGGGAGTCACATTGGTGGGGCCTTGACAACCATAAAGTGTTTCTGGCAATTATTTCCAAAAAGAATGATACAAATGGACTGTCCCGTTACATCTTGTCTATTTTTGATGGACTGGAAACAATATGAATAAATGAAGGGAAATCCACATTTCCTGAAAGCAAGGATGGAGCTAAAAGGAGCTGCCAGCTGCACTGTTCATAAAACGCTGGCACTATAAGAATTTTACACCTTCTATAAACATTCAACACAAAACTCTAAAAGGACTTCTGAAGACATTTCCAACACCATAAATTGTCACCTTGTGGTGCAGGTTTGAGTTTCATTTTTCTATTTTAAACTAAATAATGGCTCCTGCCAGTTCTTCCTCTATTAGCTTTTCTCATATATGGTATCTTTTTGCTTCTATGTGGGCAGAGTTCTAATTAGGTCTGTGCCGGGAGAAGCACAGAGACGCTTTAATTTCTGGTTTGAGGACACCTACATGCTTGCGGTTTATTGACTGTTCCCTCCAAACTCGTATCAGGGATAATTCTGGGACCTCCGAGTCTAGGCTACTTTTTCTTAACTGTCCTGGAAAGGAGGGCCCTGCCTGCCCTCTGAGCCCAGCTCCTGCCTGGCTTCCCTCGGCGTGCACCCTCCAGCCACTCTGGCTTCTCTCATGTAGCTCAATCCTCTCACATCCCTTTCCCTGGGATGCTTGTTCCCAGTCTGGGATTGCTTTTTCTTATCATGCAAATCTCAGTTCAAATGTCACCTCTTAAGCGAGGTCTTCCCTGACCTGACAATCTAAGAATGGAGGTAACCCCCACCATCAACACTCTTCCATCACGCTGTCACACTGATGTCATACTTCTCCCACTCTCTTACATCATCTTACCCATTTGCTTTCTTATTTTGTGTCTTCATCTCCTATAAGAACACAGCTTCCCAACAGCAACAACCTCATCTGTTTATTTGTGGTGTTTTGACTTTGACACTAAGTACAGTGCCTGGTGCATTTTAGGGGCTTTATAAATATTTATTGAATAAAAACATGATGAATGAATAAATGGGAAATGAATAGGGCATGGGCACTAGTGTGTTTGGGTAGGGAGAAGAGAAAAAGGGGTCAAAACTGAACCCAGAGTCATATCAACATTCACAAAATGAGTCCATCGATAAATTATTTGAATTGAAATTTTGTCAAAGCAGATATTCAAATGACAAATAAACTCAGGAAAAGAGGCCCATTGACATGGGGGAAATGCAAATCAAAACAATACCAGTTCACACCCATTAGGGTGGCTAGAATTAAAAAGACACACAATAGCAAGTGTTGTCCAGGATGTGAAGAAATTAGAATCCTCACATCTGACTGGTGGGAATGCAAAATGGTGCACCCTCTCAAAATGTTAAATGTAGGGTTAGCATGTGACCCAGCAACTCCACTCTAAGATATATATCCCCCAAAGAAATGAAAATATATGTACGTGCAAAACTCATACATGAATATTCATTGATGAATAATTCGCAATAGCCAAAAAATGGAAACAGTTCAAAAGCCCATCAATCAATAACGGATAAATGAAATCTGGTATATTTATACAATGGATTATTATTTGACCATAAAAGCAATGAAGTACTGACACGAAGTTCAAGGATGAACCTTGAGAACATTACCTTGAGTGAAAGAAGCCAGTCACAAAAAACCACATACTGTATGGATTAGGGTTAGGGTTGTCCATAATAGGACAATCTAAAGAAACGGAGAATAGATCAGTACTTGCTTAGGACTTGGAGATGGAGAGATGAATGACTGCCTTGTTGCTCTTTGGGGTGAAGAGAACGTCAGAATTGACTGTGGTGGTGGAAGCAAAACCCTATGAATATACTAAAGAAAATCAAGTAGTCTACTTTAAGTGTGCGAATTCTGTTATATGTGAATTATATCTCAATAAAGGTGACCTTTTATGTTAAAAGCCCATAAAGATTTTTGAAAAGGAATGGCCAATGGTATGAAGAAAGCCAGGGACACGGGATATTGCAATGTTTCACAAAGGGGGAAGTGGTCATGGATGGACAGCGCTGCCAGAGAGCAAGTAAGACAAGAACTAAAATGTGCCCACTGGAGCTACAAGCAGGGAGGTCTCAGTGGCTTTGTCAAGACAAACCTGAGTTCCAAGGAGCCATCTCAGTTTGGGTTCTCCAGAAACAGACCCTGAGATAAAGAACACAAGTATCTCTTGGAAATGCAGGGAACATTCTGGTAGGGGAGTGGAAAATGATACAGGGGAAGGGTAGACAGCCAATAAAGGGTGCATCGTTAAGCCCCCTATCACCCAGAGCTGAGTTCCTCAGGGAACTCTGGGACGTGGTACAAGCACATACTCCAGATTTATCCTGCCTGGGCAAGGAAGTGGGGATGTTTATATACCAAGTTGAGTCACAGGTCAAGGCCTGCCTCTGGGCATGTGAATTTTCTCTTCAGCACTTCAAGAGCTGGGCAGAGTGGCCTTTGTGGTTCAGGGAGCAGGCAGCATCTGCTAGAAGTCACTAGAAAGCACAGAAAAGTCCAAGGGCCATGAGCGTGTCTGCTGTGGCAGAGCCGGCTTGTTCAGTAAGAAGGAAGACTGGGCTTGGGCCAGGCTGCAAAGGGCAGTGGTAAGCAACATGGGCCACCGGTTCGGGAGCCAGGAAACACTGTCCTCTAGTCTGACCTGGGGGAAAGATGAAGAAACACAGGTTGGCTCAAGAGAGAAAGGAAGCAGCTCCTGCCACAAAGCTGGGGGTCGTCTGCTGAGAGTGGGGGAGGTGGCAAGAGTAGAGACTGGAGGAGAGTGAGGGAGTGGGCCTCACTCAGCTGGAGCCTGGCCTGCTCTAGGACACATCCTCCACGTTGCAGGCTGACTCACAAACATCCTCCCTCCACATCACAGAATCACCCCATTCTGCCTCTCTGCACCTCCATTTGCGCCTTGGTATCTACCTTCCATGCGTCTATCCCACCAGCAGTCTGTGAGCCTTGGCCCACTGCTATGCAATCCCAGCGCCAGCCCACTCTCAGGAAACACCCCCCAGCTAAGAGGACAGTTTCTAAGGCAACATGGAGAATAGTAAAGCTATTTTCAATTTTTTTGTCTGTTGACCTATTTCATGCCCCAATTACTACAGCTCTGTTCTCTCTGGGGTGCAGGTGGGGAGGGTAAAAAGGGGAAATGGAGACTGGGTCACAGAAATGGAGGGGATGAGGTACGAGGGGTCTGCCCTGTCCTGAGTGCTAGGGTGTGCCTTGCCACCAGCCATACAGACTCTCACAGCAGCCCTGAACAACTTCCTCAAGGGCAGTGCTGTGTCACACTCATTTTAAACCCCCAGTGCTTAGGCCTCCCCAGCTCTTAGGTTTTTAGTAAATGCTCTTCAGCTGAGCTGAATCAATAGGGGGTGGTGGAAGGGGGCCAGGTTGTTCCTGATTTGCCCTTGTCTTCCTCCTGGGCCTGGTGTTTTGTTTCAGGCCCTTTATTGGGTCCTGTTCAACCTAGATTAACCCTTCCCAGCCCCACCACTCTCATTTTCACCCTCACTCTCCACACACCAGGGTGTGCTTTGTCCCCTCAAACCTAAGGAGAAAGTCTCCTTCATCTTCCCCTGCCCTCCTAGTCTCCTAGGTAACGGGAGCAGTCCAGATCAATAGAGCCCTGATGGGCCCCATAGTTGGGGCCTCCATAAACCATATATATTTCAAAAGACAGATTTGTGAACAATTTACCAAGATAGCAAAAATTACCACCTGAATAAAAAAATCAAAAATTCTCATCTATTATCACCATAATTTCATGTGGGAATGAATCTTTAACAATAACAGCAGCACCTCCCCCAAGTAGGAAGCATATATTTTCAGAATAAAGGAGTGCAGTTGGCACAGATATGTGATTTTTTCTTTCTTTTTTTTTTTTATATCATGTTGCAGCTTGGTCACAATTTTGCCAAAAGTCAGTGTTGAGCACAAAAATAGAGACACAGACATTTGGAACCAAATAAAAAACCAAAACATAAAACCAATCTCCTACAGCCATCTCATCTTTGATAAACCAAAAAAAGCATACACTGGGGAAAAGAATCCCTTTTCAATAAATGGTGCTAGGAGAACTGGATAACCATATGTAAAAGACTGAAACTCGACCCACACCTTTCACTGCTTACAAAAATTGATTAAAAGGCAGCGCCTGTGGCTCAAAGGAGTAGGGCGCCAGCCCCATATGCCAGAAGTGGTGGGTTCAAACCCAGCCCTCACCAAAAACTGCAAAAAAAAATTGATTAAAGATAGATAAAAGATTTAAATCTAAGGGATGAAACGATAAAAATCCTAGAAGAAAGTGCGGGAAAAATTCTTGAAGATATTGGCCTGGGGAAACATCATATGAAGATGACTTCGGTGGCAATTGCAAGAACAACGACAAAAATAAATAAATGGGACTTAAACTGAAAATCTTCTACACAGCTAAGGACACAAAAATCAAAGTGAATAGACAGCCTTAAGAATGGGAAAAGATATTTGCACGTTACAAATCTGACAAAGGCTTGACAACTAGGATCTATAGAGAACTCAAGTTAATCAACAACAAAAAAGCCAACAATCCCATCAATTTGGGCAAGAGACATGAATAGAACCTTCTTTGAGGAAGACAGATGAATAGCGCCTATAGTCCCAGCTACTTGGGAGGCTGAGGCAAGAGGACTACTTGAACCCAAGAGTTTGAGGTTGCTGTGAGCAAAGACGCCACAGCATTCTACCAAGGGTGACCAAGTGGACTCTGTCTCAAAAAAAAAGTGGAAAAAAAATCACTCTTCCTTGTTTAATGCAAATAAAAATGAATTGGAAAAATTACACGTTTCCTCCTCAGTAAGATCTAGGTCTCTTATTTTTGACAACCTTGGCTCTTTGTTTTATACCATTTACTCTTGCTTCAGAAAACGCCTTTCTAAATTCACTCTCTTCGCTTAAGTTACTAACCCCTTGTTCTTGTCTTTGACACTAACTCAAAATCGCCTTGAAACAATTATCCTCTCGGCTCCCTTCAGAATTGACTATACTTTATTGGGTTCCCACTTAATCTCTTCTTTGCCAAAGAATACCGCTCTGAATAACTAAGATCCTTACGTCCCCATGTGGCTGTCTTTGCCCTCTGTTGTACTTTCTCCATTTCTGTAATATCCTTTTATAATAAGGTGACTGGAGCTGTGCATAGGATTTCACATGTGGCCTTGCCAGTCTTTACAAATCACTGGGATAATTCCCGGGATTTATAGTTTATCCCTCTTCTTAAGCATCCGTAAATGGGAGATTTTATGCCGTCATTATTACTATTAAGTAATAGTAAGTTTGAAGTGTTCGGTTCCCTTCTCCTCCATCCAAACTTCTCATTTCCAAACACACTGGGGACTTCTGAGCCAATATGGCAACTAAATATACCTTTTCCCAAGGCTTCCAAGGCATAAAGAATCTACATCCCGTAGTCAGGTTCACTTTGGTGAGCATTCTGGCCATTTCTTCAAGAGGCCAGTGACTGAAAGGGGATCTCTTCTTTGAGGGATTAACAAGGGATTTGTTTACCGCGGGTCCTTTCACTGGCTCTTCCCCAGAACTCCCTGCAGAGGAGGGGAGAGGGGAGAGTGGAGGGGAGACAGGAGAGGCTCCTCGAAGACACATCGTCTTGAGGAGAATTCACTGGGTTTTGGTGAATTCAGGAGTTTGAAAAGATCTCTAGGACACAGAGAATGCAGATGTTTCCAATAGTTTTGCACCTGATTTCAAACACACACACCTGGTGTCTCTCTCTCTCTCTCTCTCCCTCTCTCCCTCTCGCTTTCTCTCTCTGGCTCTCCTCCTATATCCCAGCTGTTCAATGTAAAACATATCTCAGCCTTCTTGGGGCTTCAATCTCGTGTCGGGGACAGATTTTAATAAAATGAACACCTTTTGTGTGTGGGACAGAACCACAAGATGAACTTTAGCCAACTGAATCAAATATTTTGACCTGGTTGCTTGCAGCCGCACATTAACGTGAAATAAATGTACTTTAAAAATAAAAAGTAAAATAAAATACACAAACGCCTAAAGGAGTATTTAATTACAAACTGAAATTAGATCTTAAAGAAGCCTGATCCAATCTGGGGGTGGGGCGAGTGGATCAACAAAACCTTCCTCAAGGAAATAGGAGAAATGAGTAGCGATTATCTAGCTGGCTTGAGGGTGATGTGGGCAGAGCAGTCCAGGCAGTGTGAAACACACGTGCAAAGGCCCTGTGGCTTTTTAGGGGAAATGAAACAAGACTGGTTTGGCCTGGAGTGTAGGGAGTGAAGGAGAGTGCGGTGAGAATAGTTGGAGATAAGTACGGCCAGAGCATGCAGGGCCACAGTGAGCTTTTTTTTTTTCTTTTTTTCACTATGAGCAATGAGGAACCACTGAAAGATCTAAATTAGGGGAGTGTTTTGAAAGCAGATGTGCATTTTGAAAAGTTCTCCCTGGCTGGCATAGGGAGCATGGATCAGAAAGAGTGGTAGAGAATGGCGATTTAATGCAACACGTCCTTGCACAGCTGTGGTGACCAGTTCTGTGCAACCCGGCTGGCGTCCCTCAGGGAGCAGGTGCATGGAGAAGGAAGCCCATCTGTAAGCAGGCACAGCCCGTGAATGCAGAAGAGTTAAAGCCCCATAGGCAACCCCAGTCAAGCGGGATAAATGCTTCAATCTCCCATCCTCTGCTGTGCCAGGTCTGAAGCACTTCACAGCTCCTCTGAAGAGGGAAAAGACTGCCCGCTACAGTAACCAAATTATTTACAAACACTTGTTAGCGATCTGGCTTTACTATCTCATTTTTCTCTTCTTTTCCCTGTGATCACCTCCCAAATCGGCTACCTGCACATAAGTCCTTATCTCAGGTCTGCTGTGGGGACATCTAAACTAAGACAGAGCATACTAACCAGGTGGAACTGCGATTTTAAAGAGCTAGTGTGAGTCCACTTACATAATGAAGAACCAAACGAAATTCACAGCACTTTCCATGGTGTTACAATAGTCTACTGCTGTGTGATGACTCACCCCCCAAAACTTAGTGGTTTAGAACAACAGCAATTATTTTGTTATCATTTTCTCTCACAGTTCTAGTGGTTGACTGGGCTCGGCCAGGCAGTTCTTGCTTGGGATGATTCCCTGCCTGCAGATGGAGAGTGGCTGAGGACAGACCATCTCTGAGGCTTCCTAACTCACAGGTCTGGAATTTGATGTTAGTGGCCAGCCGGGCCCTCAGCAGAGGCTGTCTCCTAAAATGCCTCTATCTGGCTTCTCCTCCATGAGGTCTGGGATTCCTCAGAGCATGATGACTGGGTTTCTAGAGCAAGCATCTCAAGAGAGAGTGCCAAGAAGTGTGGTCTTTTCTAACCTGGCCTCAGAAGTCAACAGTATCACTTCTGTGGCCTTCTGTTTGTTTGAAGGGAGTCACTAGGGCCAGGCCATATTTAAGGGGTAGGACATGACATTCGACCTATTGATGGGAGAAGTGTCAAAACATGCTTTCCAGGGAGAAGAATCTAGAAATGAATTCCTAGCCTGGTTTCATTTCCATTGTCAGGACACTGGAAAGAGAGAACATAGTTTTTTGCAGAATGCTTCTGTGAGGGTCTTTATCATCACCTCCCGTGTTAAGATACACGACTGAATCGACTGAATCGCTCCCCAAATCACTCCTCCTTGTAGGGGAGATTCTTATCTTGCTACTAAAGGATTGAGGAGGGAGGGAGGGAAGAATCAGAACTGTTAGAGCAGCCAAAAGTCACGAGTTTCAGGGCAGGCACCTGACCCCTTCCCTGAGAGAGCTGCCTTCAACAAGAGAGAGTACAGGAAAATATACTAATAGCATATTGAAGATTTCAAAACCCAACTTGCAGATAGCTAGGCAAATGATCTATTTTTCAATATGGAAATTCTCTTTATATTGATTATTTTGCCCTCACAAATGTCAAGCCATTTATTCTATTGCTAGGGTGCCCATATTTTCAATGGAAGTATTTCCTTTTAAATGTTAAGAGATATTAGCCCCCAAATCAATTCATTTTTCTCTTTGTGCTAAAAATTAGAATATCACAGCAGAGCAAAGTCTAATTGATGTTAACAAGGATCAGTGCAAAAAAGAACACCCAAAGTCTTCTTTTTGCTTTTCCTTTTAAGACCCACAATTGGCTAATCGTAGCTATTTTTGAACTCATCTATGCTCATTGATCTAACTTGTCAGAAATCAATCAATAATCAATCAATGTGTTCTCTGAACTAAGCATTGGATTTGGAAACACTCAATTCAAATTCTAGCACCAGCATGGAGACCCCACTCCAGCCACTTATCCTTAATTAAACTGCATCTCAGTTTTTCCATCCGTCGGTAATGGCCCTACTGATTTTGTCATCACAAATATACGTTGATTAACAAAGTGTAATGCCTAGTTATCATCTCCTGAAACTCTGTGCCTACACTTCCAAAAGCTGCTAAGAAGAAGAAAAGTAGGCAGCCTAGAGGTGACACATAGATTAAATGTATGTGAATATTTGAAGTCTCAGGTATAATATAGGCAGTTGTATCATTTCCATTTTTAAAAACCTATTCATTGGCTCGGCACTTATAGCTCAGCAGCTAGGGCGCCAGACACATATACCAGAGCTGGAGGGTTTGAATACAGCCTCGGCCTGACAAACAACAATGACAACTACAACAGCAACAAAAAGAATAGCCGGGCATTGTGGCAGGTGCCTGTAGTCCCAGCTACTAGGAAGGCTGAGGCCAGAGAATTGCTTAAGCCCAGGAGTTGGAGGTTGCTGTGAGCTGTGATGCCACAGCTCTCTACCCAGGGTGACAGCTTGAGACTCTGTCTCAAAAATAAAATAAAATGAAATAAAATAAAATAAAATAAAATCCTATTTTATTAAAATAATATGAATTTGTTAATATTCTAGTTAATTATTACTATGTAACAAACTATTCCGAAGTTTGGTGGCTCAAAACAATACCTCATTATTTGTTTTTTTAAATTGTTTTTTATTAAATCATAACTTTGTACATTGATGCATTTATGGGGTTCTGGGTACTGCTTCCATATACAATGTGAAATGCTTGCATTGAACTAAGTAACACATCCATCACAACTATACTCATTTCTTAATCGTTTTGAAATGTACCATTGGATCATGCACGTTAGGTGAACACCTCATTATTCGTATCATTACATCATGATTTTGGGGGTCAGGACAGTGAGGGTGGTTCATCATCGCTG
>CAUYRH010083180.1:0-26911 GCA_963574655.1 Perodicticus potto | reverse complement strand
ATTCCTGGACTCAAGTGAATCTCCTGCCTCCACCTACCAAGTAGCTGGGATTATAGGCGCCCGCCACAACGCCTGGCCATTTTTTGGTTGCAGCCATCATTGTTGTTTGGCGGGCCGGGCTGGATTCGAACCCGCCAGCTCAGGTGTACGTGGCTGGCGCCTTAGCCGCTTGAGCCACAGGCACCGAGCCATGCGGTTTCTTAAAGTTAGTTGCGATGTAAAATCTGAAAACAATAAACTTTTTTTTTTTTTTTTTTGTAGAGACAGTCTTACTTTATCGCCCTTGGTAGAGTGCCGTGGCGTCACACTGCTCACAGCAATCTCCAATTCCTGGGCTTAGACAATTCTCTTGCCTCAGCCTCCAGAGTAGCTGGGACTACAGGCGCCCGCCACAACGCCCAGCTATTTTCCTGTTTTTGTAGTTCAGCTGAGGCCGGGTTTGAACCTGCCACCTTCTGTATATGGGGCCGGCGCCCTACAAGCGCCGCCCTGTTTTTTTTTGTGTTTTTTTTGAGACAGAGTCTCACTTTGTTGTCCAGGCTTGAGTGCCATGGCATTAGCCTAACTCACAGCAACCTCAAATCTGAGTTCAAGAGATCCTCCTCATTCTCCCACATGGCTGGGACTACAGATGCCAGCCACAACACCCAGATAATTTTTCTATTTTTAGTAGACAAAGAGTCTCATTCTTGCTCAGGGTGGTCTTACACTCCTGAACTCAAGGAAACCTCCCACTTGGGCCTCCTAGAGTGCTAGATTATAAGCGTGAGACATCACATCCAGCCTTGATGAACATTTTATACTGTTATGTTAAACATCTATTTATCTGCCTTACATTTTGAGTGAATCTTTTATCTACACTTGAATTTGAAACATCACACATTAGTATTTGGAAAATACTGGTTCACTGAGTTATGCAGCTCTTCTAAATGTTGCTGTATTTCATTACACAATGCTTTATAAATCATGTTTGTTAATATCATTACGAAGCTCACTAGAAAAGTCTTAAAATATTAGGAAACTTTGAGCTCAGAAGTCTCCCAAAATGTTCATTTTCACTTAAAAGTTGAATCTTGTCATTGGTAACAAATACTGCCAATTGTTTTCCTCGATAGCTTCAGCTCATGAGTTCAAGACCAGCCTGAGCAAAAAGCAAGACCCCCATCTCTACTAAACAACAGGTTGACATTAGTAATTTTAGAGAAAAATCTGCCAGTTACCCAACTATGAATAACCATAGTTTTTTGGTCATTCTTTCAAGTAAAAAGGATGTTCCACAAACAAAGCTACTAGCTCACCTTGCAACTCAAACTGACATAAATTGCTCTTCCTCAAAACAACCATCATACTTGGGTTTACAGCAGAAATGGTTTATGTATACTTTCCATTTTGTCACATAGAATATTAAAAAATATTTATAATTAATGACTGAAATTTAATAAAACTAATGGTTTTCAAGGCATACAGTTTTTTTCAAGAACATGCCTAAGTAATACTGGCAGATTTTTGGTTTTATTTTTTTAGAGACAGGATCCCATTCTGTTTTCCAGGTTGGAATACAGTAGCATGATCACAGATCACAGCAGACTCAAACTTCTGGGCTCAAGCAATCTTCCCAATTCAGCCTCCTGAGTAGGTGGGACTACAGGCACAAGGCACTCTGACTGGTTAATTTTTAATAAGCAATCCTCTCAAAGCTCAGGGATTACAGGCATGAGACACCATCCCTGGTCTGGCTTTTTAAAAAACCTGCATAAAGACAGGACAGGTTCAGTGGCTCACGTCTATAATTCTAGCACTCTGGGAAGTTGAGACGGGTGGATTGCTTGAGCTCAGAGCACTCTGGAAGGCTGAGATGGGTGGATTGTTTGAGCTCTTGCTCAAGAGCGGAGACCCCGTCTCTAAATATAGCTGGGCATTGTGGTGGTCGCCTATAGTCCCAGATACTTGGGAGGCTGAAGCAAGAGGATTGCTTAAGCCCAAAAGTTTGAGGCTGCTGTGAGCTATGGCACCACGGCACTTTGGTACCTTACTGAGGGTGACAAAGTGAGACTCTGTCCCAAAAAAAAAGGAAGAAAAAGAAAAAAACTGCATAAAAGTGAGGAGTACCAGTACAATGGTTGCTAGCACCATTTGGGATCACTGCCTTCATTTGTGTTAAGGCTCCAGCAGTTATACCCACCTCTGCTTTTGCATCATAAGTGCAAATGTCAACACATTTGAGTGTTATAATGAAAATAGTTTTCACCTTGAAGATTCTCAGAAGTCCAGACTATACACATTAAAACTGTTGCACTTAAGATGGTTTTGGTATAGAGAAACCCAACATAGAAAGGCTGAAGCCTCATCTAGAATCAAAAATTACTGGCACACTTTCACAAAAGTAGGGGTTAACTACATTGCACAGTGACACAAGCCAAGACATGACCTATGGAAAAGCCTCTGCATTTGGCCAGAAGGCCCCAGTGAAGGAGGCTGACAAACGTAGTGGAAGGGCAAGCTAAAGTAGGGCCCAGATATGCTTACCAGGTTCGCCAGCTGATCAAGCACCTCATTGATTTGCTGGCTATAAACAAGGCCAATATGAGACTTTCCCATTAGCCGCCTCACCTTCTTACGGATGTCATTCTTATTTACCTGAAAAGCCAAAACAGTAATTTTAATAAGATATCTGTTCTCCTCTTGATGGAAGTAGACAGAAGAGAATGTACAAAGTAGGTTTCCTACTATCTAAAAGAAAAGAAATTCTGAAAGATCACATCACTGAATATGAGAGAAAACTTTTAACTGTATATCCTGCCTCCTGATGGAAAGAAAGGCCCTGGCTCTGCCTCTATCTCTTACTATAGTTATGGTTCCTCCCTATCCTCAACCAAGACCACAACATTTGCTTCTAAAGGATCTTTAAAAACCCTAGGGTTCCTAAGAATATAATTGGGAAGCAAAGACCTACAGTGGCAACACTGGGATTCAGCTGCAGCCAAGACACCTTCTGAAGTTTGAGGATCATCATCCTTTCCCAGCCAGGTGATGATCCTTAACCTTCAGAGAGGGTCTTGACTACAACTGAGTCTCAATATTGCCACTGTACCCAACTAGTGTCAACAGGTACCCTAGAATTCAACAGAGTAGGTGAACCTCACAATATAAAACGAAGCAAATCAAGAGGAGTTGTAGGGTATTTCATTTGATCAACTGATCTCTTCACATTTAGAGACGCTGGGGACAATGGGAGGAGGAAAAAAATCTATGGACGCCTTCTCAAAACATCTGCTCTCACCTATAATCCTAGCACTTTGGGAGGTGGAGGTGAGCAGACTGCTTAAGCTTAGGAGTTCACCCCATCTCTACTAAAAATAGAAAAACTGAGGAAAGAGGATCTCTTAAACCCAGGAGTTTGAGGTTGCTACGAGCTATAATGATGCCATGGCATTCTACCCATGGTGACAGAGTAAGACTCTGTCTAAAGGGTGGCGCCTGTATCTCAAGCGGCTAAGGTGCCAACACATACACCAGAGCTGAGGGGTTTGAATCCAGCCAGGCCTGCCAAACAACGACAGCTACAACCAAAAAATAGCCGGGCATTGTGGCGGGCCCCTGTAGTCCCAGCTACCCAAGAGGCTGAGGCAAGAGAATTGCTTAAGCCTGGGAGTTGGAGGTTGCTGTGAGCTGTGACGCCATAGCACTCTACCCAGGACGATAACTTAAGGCTCTGTCTCAAAACAAACAAACAAACAAAAAGACTCTGTCTAAAAAAAAAAAAAATCTGCTTCCTTCTACTCATGACCCCAAACTTATGTTTCCCTTTGAGAGCACTTCTTCCACACTTATTAAAACAAAGTACAATCAAATCAAGCTACCTACCTTTACTTTATTAGTGGGTAGCTCTTTTTATAGCTATAGAGATTCTGTGCTAAAAAATGAATTCTGAGCATCCTAAAGTTTTAGAACCTACTACTGTAAATATTTTTAACTCATTGTTTTCAGTGGGGAGTTCTATTGGCATCCCCAAACTACTCAGCCTATATAACATTCAAAATAAATAGATGTAAGGAATAATTAGTTACCTTTATACTTTATTTATTTATTTATTTTTGAGACAGAGCCTCAAGCTGTCACCCTGGGTAGAATGCCGTGGCATCACAGCTCACAGCAACCTCCAATCCCTGGGCTCAAGCGAGTCTCTTGCCTCTGCCTCCCAAGTAGCTGGGACTGCAGGCGCCCGCCACAACGCCCGGCCATTTTTTGATTGCAGCCGTCATTGTTGTTTGGCGGGTCCGGGCTGGATTTGAACCCGCCAGCTTAGGTGTACCTGGCTGGCGCCTTAGCCTGCTGAGCCAGAGACGCCGAGCCACCTTTATACTTTATAACATTCCTTAACAAAATAGCCTGGCAGCTTCAGATAAACAGATCATGTGTAAGCTAGCAGAGAGGCCTCAGAATTTCAGTCAGCAAGAGAGCTCTAGTAAGATGCTTTGACAGTTTCCCAGCTGCACCAGAATTTAGGCAATAGGAACAAGTATTGCCCTTCGAGCATCAGCAGTAAGTAGCTGGAGAGCAAAACTGACATTACCTTCATGAGCAGCATGTAGGAGATGAGGTTGTGCAAAAGTGTGGCCAGCAAGCGATCTTCATCATCTTCTAGGCGCTTCCGATCATGTTCTCCCAGAGACAGATATCTAAGCAAAAAACAAGGTACAAGTCAGCCCTCAGGTGGGAGACTGCAGAACTAACTGGCAGGAGGTTGAATTTGCATATTATCAAGAGTTTCCAAAGCCCCATACCTGTCAATCATTTCCTGGGGACCCTGGTCCATACCCATCCCTTCTCTCTCCAACATTACAGCATCTAAGAAAGCATCTTCCCAGAACTGCATTTGGTCCCACAAAGTAGAACGCTCTTTGCCTGTGTAGAATCAAGGGTTTTTTTTTGAAGTTTATTTAACATTTAAAGAATTGGCAAACGAAAATAAAGAGTAAACTCCAGATAAAAGGGAGTTATTGCATATTCCATGGCAAATAAAACACAAACCTCTCTACCCCAAATCTAATATTCCTGCCACCAGTCCCAGATGCCTCCAAGTAAGGCCCAGTCCCTCCCAAGAAGGAGAGATGAACACAGCACACAAAGAAATGTGGTTACTTATAGAAAAGGTCTCCATAGCAGCATCCTCTAACTGGTCCCACATCGATCCTTTGTCCCTTCCTGCCATTTTGTGAGCAGGAAGGATCATGGTAGCAAGAAAGAAAAGAAGACAGAAAGACAGAGGCTATTGATTAATACCAAAGTCCAACTTCATCTACTTTGTACCCATTGTTTGCTCCAGTCCCAGCAAGACTCCACAAAGCCACTTGTTACATATATAAAAATGCTATCTGGTGTTAGCACTGAGATCAGCAAAAAACCAAGCAGCTTATTTGGTGCTACCCTCTACTCTGGATGAGCCCAGGCTTCTTACAGTTCCAGGGGCTTCTCGGTCTGCTTCTCACCTAAGAGTCCCTCGTAGAGATAAACTCTTTGGCTCACATCTTCGGAAGAGCGAATTGGGCTGCCCACCAGCTTCTCCTTTACACTTGGCTTCAAGCTGTGGGATTTACCCTAGAGAGAAGAGATGGTAGGTCAGCTGCCAGAGGTATCCACAAAGAAGGCAAAGTAAAGCAAGCATCTCACTGAGAAGACACTTAGACAGCAGTCACTATCCATTCACAACATAATCACCAGGAATCTTGCTTCTGCTAGTGTGTTTGGCCTAGGATTTGACAAAGCCTGTCTGATACTCCTGCTTTCTGCTCCTGCCTCCCATTTTCTCTTTAAAAAACAAAAATTGGGCAGCGCCTGTGGTTCAAAGGAGTAGGGCCCATATGCCGGCCAGAAACTGCAAAAAAAAAAAAAAAAAGAGCACTGGAGAATTAGTAATATACAGTGGCACCTGAAACCCGTGGAGCAGAAAAGTTAAGTCCTGATGCCAGAACAGCTTCAGATTAAACAATGCAAATTGTTTAATAATGATGAGAATGTTTTCATTAAAATAGATTTTAGATACCAAAAAATAATAATAAAAAACAGCCGGGCATTGTGGTGGGCACCTGTAGTCCCAGTTATCTGGGAGGCTGAGGCAAGAGAATCACTTGAACTCAAGAGTTTGAGGTTGTTGTGAGCTAAGATACTCTGGTGGTGTCAGAGACTCTGTCTCCAGAAAAAAAAAAAAAAAAAAGACTGACAGTCAGCTAGGTAAGAGGTAGGTAATACATGTATCATGCCATTTCACAACACATGGAACAGAAGCAGCAAAGAAGCAACTTATCAAAGATTATTAGGCAAGACCTAATTAGTGTGACTAAATGCTGGTCTCCCGGTTCATAGCCTAATACTTTATTCAAAGGACCACACTGACTTAGTATTACTTATTTCTTGTTAAAACAACTTTTTCTAAGCCAAGAAATTCAGGTAAACCACTCTCAATAACTCAACTGTACAAAGAGCCCTTGCCCACCAGCACAGAACAAATATGAGTCTGTCACAGCTATGTGCCAGGAAAGGCAGCACGTAGCTGAACGGCTTCTAACAGAACCGATACTCTATCATATTGATCCTGATATCCAGAATGGAAGCACATTGGAATAATTTTAAATATTCTTATTAAAACAGGCTATTTAGAAAAATGATTTCAGGAAGGTGGCCCTCTAGAAGCCCCTAGTGCTTGTCCCCCTCACAAAGACAGCCGCAACAATGAATAAACCACTACATTTTAACCAAATAACTGAAGGAGAGAGCTGGAGTGCATCAGAGGAGTAACAGAAGCCCTGGTGGGCAGAGAAACTGAGGATGGCCACTTAAAAGAACAGAAGAACACATGGGTCTCCACTGCCCCATCCTATAATCAGGACCAGCTGGGAACAAGGAATAACTACTTTCCATGGCGAGAAGGAAAGCAAGATGATCCCAGCAACTACCATCAACAGCTTGGACGCTTGCAGACCTCTGGGATATCCTACGGTTTTCAGGGGTACTAAGCCCAGCTGAGGGAGCTGTCTGGAGTGCACATAGCTGTGCTCCCTCCAGAGAAGAATCCAATACTGGCTCGGCGCCCCGTAGCAGAGTGGTTGTGGCGCCAGCCACATACACCAAGGGTGGCAGGTTCAAACCCTGCCCAGGCCAGCTAAACAATGACAACTGCAACAAAAAATAGCCAGGCATTGTGGTAGGCGCCTGTAGTCCCAGCTACTTGGGAGATTGAGGCAAGAGAATCACTTAAGCCTAACAGTTTGAGGTTGCTGTGAGCTGTGACGCCATAGCACTTTACCAGGGCAACATATTGAGACTGTGTCAAAAAAAAAGCCAAAAGCCAATACTGTGGCTCACTCTCCGTGGCCCCATGGTTACTGTGCTATGCCACCCTACCTCAAAATTAGAATGACGGCTGGAGTGTATTTTATTCCGGGGGTGAGTACCCAAAGCTCCCATTCATCCCTGAGTCTAAGCTGCTACTGGAACACCCCAGTCAATGGCTTGACATTCCTAAGCCAAGTTGTAAGCAGCTGTTACACTCTTCCCCATGGGGTGAAGCCAAGGTGGAGCTGCTCCACCTACCCCAGCCACAGCAGGAGCTGAAGCAGTGCCCTATCTCCTGGAAAAGTCTCTACTGCTTTCTCACTGAGAGAGTCAAGCTCCCTCAGTGCCTATATTGAGGCAGCACCCTGCATCCCAGAAAAACAGTGCCTTGACAGCCCAAGGCAGTTATTATATCCCAATACCTATGCTGGCGCAGTGGCCCGTATCCCAGGTAAACAGTGCCTGGGCCACGCAGAAGAGTTATAACCCCTAACCAGGGCTGAGCTGAATCAGCACACTGCCCCCAAGGGAATCAATGTCTTTGCCATGCTGAGCAGCTACACATTCCAGGGCTGAGCTGATACAGTACCCTGTGTCCCAGGGAAACAGAGCAGTGACTGAGTTGAGCCACCACCCTACAGGCCAAACAACTCCAGTATCCCACTTCCCAAGAGGTGGAATAGGTCCCTAGAGTTTGAATTGCTGAGATACCCTTCTCACTGGGGAGCAGAATCACTGCTCTGCCCACCCCATCACCCCAACCAGGGCCCAAATAACGCCTGTGCTTTGTCATTCTGGGTATTTACTGTAATGGCACCTGGTCTGATGAAGTCTGGGATACTGCCAAGCCCCATTATTATAGGTCTAGTGTCACTACCACATGGTGCTTTCCTCCCATGGGACCTGAGATGCCACTCTCAGGAACACTACTGGCTCTGTTTCCTCAAGTGCAGCTGTGCCCTGCTCCCCACACCCAAACCTCCAGAGTATCCCTTTTTCCTTAGAGTAGGACCAGTACAGTGTCCTGTTCCCCCAGGGGCAGAATCACAGCTATAACCCAGCCCTCTTGGCCTGAGCTGCTAGCAGGAGTCCTCAGAGTCATAGAGTTGCCCTATATTGGCAACCCATATCCAACCCTGCCACAGAGACCTGCACCCAAAGATCCAGGTACTACAATAGATGTGTGAGACCCTAAGCCTAGAAATCTAGTCCCACAGGTGTTTCAAACACCTGTACCTGGAACCCAGCACTGCTGCAGCTGCTTGTAGGCCATGTCAGACCTGACATCAAAAGAGATCCCCCTTGGCTAAATCTCTCTACTATAAGGAAAACAAGAATAAGAGCCTCTCCAAAGGCCTTGACACCAAGTATATTACTAACCTACACCACAATTGTGCAACCTTCTATAGCTTAGGTCGCTGAGGTACCCACACTTATTGGTAATGTTGAACATGGCTGAAAATGCTATATGGAAACTATACCACTGTACCTATCCAGAAATAGTCACCATGCTCTTCTCAGCTAGCACACTAAAACCCAACTCTAAGTGAAAGTCTTTCTCTACTAAAAAAGAAAAAAAGAAAAGTCTTTCTTACAAGGACACTGTAAGTCTGGACAAGGTGACTGTCCTACTAGATGCATGGACTTCAATGTAGGGATACATGAAATAAGAAACAGGAAAAAGTGAGGACATACAACATCACCAAAGGAACATCATAACTCTGTAGTAACAGATCATAATGAAAAAGAAATTAATGAATTGCCAGAAAAGGAATTCAAAATAATTTTCTTTTCTTTTTTTTTTTGTAGAGACAGAGTCTTACTTTATCGCCCTCAGTAGAGTGCCGTGGCATCACACAGCTCACAGCAACCTCCAACTCCTGGGCTCAGGTGATTCTCTTGCCTCAGCCTCCCGAGTAGCTGCAACTACAGGCGCCTGCCACAACACCCAGCTATTTTTCTGTTTTGCGGCTGACCCCAGGTTTGAACCCGCCACCTTTGGTATATGGGGCCGGTGCCCTACTTGATGAGCCACAGGCGCCACCCCAAAATAATTTTCTTAAGGAAACACAATGTGATGCAAGAAAATACAGATAACAATTCAACAAAATAAGGACAACAGTTCACAATAGAAATATAGGCGAAAAGCCTATTAAGTAAACCTTTAAATGGTTCCATTTTATGAAGGCAAGTTTAAAGTCTTTTGTGAGTTAGAAAGGAAAAAACCCTGGATAGAATTCCATATGTGGCTTAGGACCTAATTATGTAAAAGTGATTTAGGGCCGAGCTTTGTGGGGGCAGGCCTGCAGGCAGGTACCTGTATATCTCAGGAATTTCCAGTCTACTCCCTAAAGATGATTAACTGCCTCCAGATGGTCTGTTGAAGGATCAAGCATTCAAACAGCTTATTTCCCCAGAACCTTGTTTTGTGGTTTTGCTTTTGATTACTTAGTGTAAGAATAACTTTAGTGAAGTGGTTATCAGTTAATCCAGTTAAACTTTAGCCCATAAAGATAGCTTTTATAATGTTAGTAAAGTGGTTATCAGTTAATCTGGTTTATCCGTAGGCCCATAAGTACCAGGCAGTAAGAGGCCTGGGGCTGAGGTTTAAGTCATATGTTTATTGATTAAGTTATGTGCCTATATAAGCACTGGTAAAAGAAATAAAGTTGCTGTTTTCCTGAGCGAGCTTTCAGCCTTCCTTATTCCCTAACGTTTCGTTGCAGCCTCAACCTCTGCCTCTCCGCCTATGCAAGAAACATTCACACAACATAGAAATAAGAAATTTAACAGAGACAGAAACCATAAAAAAGAACTGAAGAGAAATCTCGAAGTTGAAGAACTCAATGAATGAAATAAAAAATACAACAGAGAGCTTCAACAGTAGGCCTGATCATCCAGAAGAAAGAATCTCTGATGTTGAAGACAGGCCATTTGAAATTACTCACAGGAAAAAAAATATAAGAATAAAAAGGTGGAAAAAGCCTACAAGGTAAAGGGGACACCATTAAGTGAACAAATCTTTGTATTAAGCGATTTCCAGAGAAAGGAAATGGCATAGAAAACCTATTTAATGAAATAATAGCTGAAAACATGGGGAGAGATATGGATGTCCAGATCCAGGAAGTTTAAACTTCCAAAACACATTCAACCTAAAAAGGTCCTCCCTAAGACACATTATAGTAAATTGTCAAAAGTCAAATAGAGAATTCTAAACATAATAGGAGAAAAGTGGGCTCGGCGCCTGTGGCTCAACAGGTTAAGGCGCCAGCCATGTACACCTGAGCTGGTGGGTTCGAATCCAGCCCGGGCCTGTCAAACAACGACAGCTGCAACCAAAAAATGTCCAGGCGTTGTGGCGGGCGCCTGTAGTCCCAGCTACTTGGGAGGTGGAGGCAAGAGACTCGCTTGAGCCCAGGAATTGGAGGTTGCTGTGATGCCACAGCACTCTATCCAGGGTGACAGCTTGAGGCTCTGCCTCAAAAAAAAAAAAAAAAAAAAAATAGGAGAAAAGTGTCAAGTCACATATAAGAAAAATCCACTAGACTAACAGCAGATTTCTCTGCTGAAACTTTATAGTCCAGGAGAGAATGAGATGATATGTTCAAAGTGCTAAAAGAAAAAAAACAGCTAGCCAAGAATACTATACCCAGAAAAATGTCCTTCAGAGACAAATAAAGTCTTTCCAAGACAAGCAAAAAGTAAAGGAATTCATCACCACTAGATAGGCCTAATTTTAAGAAATGCTCAAAGGAGTCCTTCATCTGGAAGTGAAAGACAATAACCACTATCATGAAAACACACAAAAGTATAAAACTCACTGGTAGAGCAGGTATACACAGGAGAAAAAGAATCAAACTTCATCACTACAAAAAAACAACAAATCACAATGACAGACAATAAGGAAGAAAGGAACAAAGGATATGAAAAGCAGTCAGAAAAACAATAAAATGACAAAGGCCAGAAGTAGTGGTGTAAGCCTATAATCTCAGTCCTTTGGGAGACTCAGGGGGAAGCCTGCTTTGAGGTCAGGAATTCAAGACCAGCATAGGCATAGGTAATACAGTAAGACCACAACTCTTTTCTTGTTTTGAGACAGTCTCATTTTGTTGTCCTTGGTGAAGCGCCATGGTATCCACTTGGTGAAGCGCCATGGTATCACAGCTCACGGCAACCTCAAACTCTTGGGCTCAAATGATTCTCTTGTCTCAGCCTTCTGAGTAGCTGGGACTACAGGTGGCTACCACAATGCCTGGTTATTTAGAGATGGGGTCTTGATCTTGCTCAGGCTGATCTTGAACCTGCGAGCTCAGGCAATCCACCCGCCTTGACCTCCTAGAGTGTTGGGATTACAGGCAAGAACCACTGCTCACAGCCTAAGACCCCAACTCTTATAAAAAAAAAAATATAGCCAGGTAGGATGGTGTATGCTTGTAGTCCCAGTGACTAAGGAAGCAGGAGGCAGGAAAATCTTTTTCTTGAGCCCAGGAGCTCAAGGCTACCGTGAGCTATGACACCCTAGCCTCCATGACAGAGTAGACTCTGTCTCTAAAAAACAAAATAGGGGGCCAGATGCAGTGGCTCATGCCTGTAATCCTAGCACTCTAGGAGGCCAAGGTGAGTGGATTCCCTCAGCTCACAGGTTTGAGACCAGCGTGAGCCAGAGCGATACCTCATCTCTAAAAATAGCCAGGCATTGTGGCAGGCACTTGTAGTTCCAGCTACTTGGAAGGCTGAGGCAAGAGAATCACGTGAGTTCAGGAGTTTGAGGTTGCTGTGAGCTATGATGTCATTGCACTCTACTAAGGACAACAAAAGTGAGACTCTGTCTCAACAAAAAGAACAAAAACAAAAACAAAATAGGGCTGGGTGCAGTTGCTTGTGCCTGCAATCCTAGAACTCTGGGAGGCCGAGGTGGCTGGATAGATTGAGTTCATGAGTTTGAGACCAGCCTGAGAAAGAGTGAGACCCCGTCTCAAAAAATAGCTAGGCATTGTGGCGGGTGCCTGTAATCCCAGCTACTCAGGAAGCTGAAGCAAGAGAATCACTTAAGCCTAAGAGTTTGAGGTTGCTGTAAGGTATGATGTCATTGTACTCTACTGAGGGAGAAAAGTAAATAAATAAATAATAAAGGGAGAGACAAACTCTTTTTCTTAAAAAAATTGACATTTAGGGCAGTGCTTGTGGCTCAAAGGAGTAGGGTTGCTGTAAGGTATGATGCCACCGCACTCTACTGAGGGAGATAAAGTAAATACATAAATAAATAAATAATAAAGGGAGAGACAAACTCTTTTTTTTTTTTAGAGACAGAGCCTCAAGCTGTGACCCTGGATAGAGTGCTGTGACATCACAGCTTACAGCAACCTCTAATTCCTGGGCTCAAGCGAGTCTCTTGCCTCCATCTCCCAAATAGCTGGGACCACAGGTGCCTGCCATAACGCCCAGCAATTTTTTGGTTGCAGTCGTCATTGTTGTTTGTCAGACCCAGGCTGGGTTCGAACCCTCCAGCTCAGGTGTACGTGGCTGCCGCCTTAGCCTGTTGAGCCACAGGCGCCAAGCCAGACAAACTCTTTTTTAAAAAAAAATGGACATTTAGGGCAGTGTCTTTGGCTCAAAGGAGTAGGGCGCCGGCCCCATATGCCAGAGGTGGCGGGTTCAAACCCAGCCCTGGCCAAAAACTGCAAAAAATAAACATTCAAAAAAAAATTGACATTTATAGAACATTTCATCCAAAAGCTGAAGAATACATCTTTTTGTCAGCATATGGAACATGCTTGGTCATAAAACAAGTCTTAAGAAAATTTGTAAAAAGCGCAATCATATCAAATATTTTTGTTGCAGAATTCTCAAAATGGATTAAAGATTTAAAACTATGAAACTACTACATGAAAACAGAAGAAACACTTTAGGACATTGGACTGGGAAAAATACCTCAAAAGCACAGGCAACAGAAGCAAAAATAAACAAATGGGATTTACATCCAACTAAAAATCTTCAGTATGACAGAAATAACCAACAGAGCAAAAAAGACACCCTGAAAAATGGGAGAAAATATTTGCAAACTATTCATCTGACAAGGGATTAACATCTAGACTATACAAGGAACTCAAAGAACTTAACAGCAAATCAACAAATTGACTTAAAAAAATAAGCAAAGGAGCTGAATAGATACTTCAGTCAGGGGTTGCCAACTTGTGGCCCATGGGCTGCATGCTGATTATTTGAGGACATTTTTTGCTTATCTATGGTATCAGCCTGTTGCTCAGGCTAGAGTACTGTGGCATCATAGCTCACAGCAACCTCAAACTCCAGGGCTCAAGTGATCCTCCTGCCTCAGCTTCCCCAGTAGCTGGGACTAGTTGTGTGCCACAACACTCAGCCAATGTTTTTTTTCTATCTTTAGTAGAGACAGGGTCTCACTCTTGCTTATGCTGGTCTCGAACTCCTGAGCTCAAGGGATAGTCCAGCCTCAGCCTCCCAAGATGCTAGGATTATAGGTGTGAGTCATTGTGCCTGGCTGGGTTTATTGGTTTCCTCAAGGGAACAGACAACTGCTCTTATGTGTAATCTTTTCCATTTAAAGTTTTTCTTAAATTTATCAGCTATTCTTTTTCCCTGAATTCTTCTCAGGTTCTAGGACAAATGTAATAATGTGTAATACTCCTCAGATATTTTTATATATCTTAATCTTGGTATTTTCCTCATTAAAAGTAATATTAAGACTGTGCCATGAGCCTTACTTAATTTTTTGGTTTGATATAATCCCCTTGGTCTTTGTTTCCACCTGCTTAAGGAGAGGTGTCCTCTTTAGTATGTGAGCTATTCATTTTGTGAGGGAAATAAAAATTATTATTATTATTCTTTTTTTAGAGACAGAGTCTCACTTTATCACCCTCAGTAGAGTGCCATGGTGTCACACAGCTCATAGCAACCTGCAACTCCTGGGGATAGTCAATTCTCTTACCTCAGCCTCCCAAGTGACTGGGACTACAGGCGCCCGCCACAACAACCAGCTATTTTTTTTTTGTTGCAGTTTGGCCGGGACTGGGTTTGAAGCCATCACCCTTGGTATATGGGGCCGGCGCCCTAATCACTAAGCCACAGGCACTGCCCATGGGAAATAAAAATTATTAATCTCAAATGACTCTTATAAGCTATACGAAAATGTCACTTCTTCATTAGTGTTTGACATAATTTTTAAAATATTGGCTTGGCGCCTGTGGTTCAATGGGCTAAAGTGCCAGCCACGTACACCTGAGCTGGTGGGTTCAAATCCAGCCCGGGCCTGCCAAACAACAATGATGGCTGCAACCAAAAAATGGCCGGGCATTGTGGTAGGCACCTGTGGTCCCAGCTACTTGGGAGGCAGAGACAGGAGATTAGCTTGAGCCCAGGAATTGGAGGTTGCTGTGAGCTATGATGCCACCGCACTCTATCCAGGGTCACAGCTTGAGGCTCTGTCTCAAAATAAAAAAAAAAAAAGAATTTTTTTAAATATTTACTTTGAGTCGACTCTTTCAATACCAAAAGCTTGAGATCTTAAATCTACCCATATAAGTCCCAATAAATTATTGGCACAAAGAAAAAAATAAATAAAACAGCCTGGTTAGACTTAGCAGTTAAGGCCCATTAACTTGAATAGCTCTCCTAACTCTCAATCTTAATCCGAGAGGTCACTGGCTCTATTAGAAACACATGTATAGGGTGGCGCCTGTAGCTCAGTGGGTAGGATGCCGGCCACATACACTGAGGCTGGCAGGTTCACACCCGGCCTGGGCCTGCTAAACGACGACAACTGCAACCAACAACAAAAAAAAAAGCTGGGTGTTGTGATGGGTACCTGTAGTCCCAGCTACTTGGCAGGCTGAGGCAAGAGAATCGCTTAAGCCCAAGAGTTTGAGGTTGCTGTGAGCTATGACACCATAGACTCTACCAAGGGCAACATAATAAGACTCTGTCTCAAAAAAAAAGAAACAGGGGTGGCACTGTGGCTCAAGGAGTAGGGCGCCGGCCCCACATGCCGGAGGTGGTGGGTTCAAACCTGGCCCCGGTCAAAAACTGCAAAAAAATAAAAAAAGAAACACATGTACAGAAAGCCCTGTGGGTAGCAATGATCACTATTGTTAAATAATTGATTTTTTTTTTAATTTTATCTTTCATTCTTTCCACAGACCAAACAGAAGGACCTATAAGCTCCTGTGAAGAACATTCATTCTCATCTCTAATAAAGTAGGAAGTGAATCAGAGTGTTTTCAGAGGCACATACATATATGTATATACTGAAACACAGTGTGTCTAAAGCAAGGACTAAAAATAATTCATCTCATTCCAGTAGATCATGAGCTTATTATGTAATTAATCTAGGGAAGTCTCTTTTCCCTAAGACTTCATTCCCCTCGCCTATTAGAAGAGACCATTCACAGAGCAATATAAAGAACTGCATACATCTTAAGAGTGGGAATCATGCCTTATTCATCCCTATTTCTTTAGTACAGAATCTGGTACTCAGTAAATCACTTCACGGACGTTTATTAATGAATGAAAACTTCAAATAACCATTAGGAATATACAAAAACAAAATACTATTTTAAGATGCTATATAAATAGAGTAGTGACCAGAATAACACTGGACTAGTCCACAGAAATAGGTAGATGGGCACTAAATGAGAGCTGTAATTGTCTTGATATTGCCACAAAGGTATCGTTTTGTCTGTTTTAAACCTAGGGGTTATTACATCATAGGATCCTAAGCTCTTTTTTTTTTCCTCTTTTTTGGATCCTAAGCTCTTATCTCACTAGGCAAGGAGCCTAACTCATGAATGATTCAAGAAAGAGTTCTAAAAGCAGATCACAGAGTCAAAAGACTCTATGAAAAAGGCCTTAAGAAACATTTTCCTCAAGGATTATCAATTCCTTATTTAACCATTCCCAGTTATTATCTCTCTCTCTCTTTTTTTTTGCAGTTTTGGCTGGGGCCGGGCTTGAACCCACCACCCCTGGCGCCCTACTCCTTGAGCCACAGGCCCCCCCTATCCTTTTTTTTTTTTTGCAGTTTTTGGCCAGGGCTGGGTTTGAACCTGCCACCCCCGGCATATGGGGCCGGCGCCCTACTCACTGAGCCACAGGGACCACCATTGTTTTTTTTTTTTTTTTTTTTTTGAGACATAGTATGTTACCCTTGGTAGAGTACCATAGCATCATAGCTCACAGCAACCTCAAACTCATGGGCTCAAGTGATTCTCTTGCCTTGGCCTCCCTAGTAGCTGGGACTACAGATGCCCACCACAATGCCTGGCTATTTTTTATTTTTAGCAGGCCTGGGCTGGGTTCAAACCCACCAGCCCTGGTGCATATGGCCAGCACCCTAACCACTGAGCTACGGGCACCGAGCCCCACTTATTATCTCTTAACTTTACATTCATTTCTAATCCACTTTCCTCCCCCACTAAATTGTCTTCTTTTGTTAGTAAATAAAGCTTACAAAGATGGTGCTTGTAGCAGAGTTGGTCTCAATTTCACTATCAGACAAAGTGCCCCGAGAGCCTGCCAAGTGGGCACTGCCCTCTCCACCTGGTCCATCACCTGCATTGCTGCTGAGGTCACTGTCTGCTCCGAGGGTCTCTCCAGAACTATTACTCACCTGGAAAGGAAAAAAACATAGTAAGAGACATTCCCCGGAGATGGGTTCCAGAAATGGCAAGCTGTTCAAGCTTTTAGCAACCATAAAAAAGTATCAAATTTCAAAGGTGTGTCAGACAGTCTCTGGAAGTACCTTCTTAATAAGATGAGGAGAAGCCCTGGGTGATATCTCATGTATGTTCCCCTAGGACAGGCAAATATCTCCACTGGGAGAACCATGCTGACCTGAGACTACAAACAGCCTCCAAAGAGAAAGCAGATCCCTTCTCCAAAAGGGATGTCCATACCCCACCCACCAAGATGCCAGTGTGGTGTTCCCCTACCACGGTGCTAACTTCAGAATCCTGACTTGAGCTGCGGATCATAACAGCTGGACTTGCACTGATGACAGAGTCTTGATCAGTCCTCTGAAACAAGACAGAGAACAGAGACACATTAGGGGAAGTGTCCAATTGCTCTCAGTTTCCCTCAGAAAAACTGTACCTTCTTCTCTCTGTCCATCCCCACCCTTCTGTTATCATCCCGAGGGAGATCATGAGCAACTTATTTTTCCAGAATATAAAATATGTATGACTTATACTATAATAAAAAAGAAATAGTAAACATTAAAGAAATACATGCTCACTGTAGAAAATACATGAAAGAATGAGGAAATAAACATAAGATGTAAATGTACTACCCACATTCACCACTGTTTTTAGTGTATTTCCTTTAAATCTTCTCTCTTTTAAAAATAAAATTGGAGGGCAGCTCCCATAGCCTAGTAGGTAGGGCGCCAGCCACATACACTGAGGCTGTGGGTTTGAATCCAGCCGGGGCCAACTAAAACAACAATGATAACTATAACAACAATGACAACAACAAAATAGCCAGGCGTCGTGGCGGGTGCCTGTAGTCCCAGCTACTTGGGAGGCTAAGGCAGGAGAATTGCTTAAGCCCAAGAGTTAGAGGTTGCTGTGAGCTACGACACTACCGCACTGAGGGCAACATAGTGAGACTCTGTCTCAAAAAAATAAATAAATAAAATTTAAAAAAAGAAAATAAAACTAAAACTGGAATCATACTGTGTATGGCTTTGTAAACATTTTCCCAAGTCATTAAATTTTTGTAAACACGATCTTTCTTTTTCTTTTTCTTTTTTTTGCGACAGAGTCTCACTATGTTGCCCCGAAAGAGTGCCAGAATGCCGTGGCGTCACAGCTCACAGCAACCTCAAACTCTTGGGCTTAAGTGATTCTCTTATCTCAGCCTCCCAAGCAGCTGGGACTATAGGAGCCCACCACGATGCCTAGCTATTTTTTTTTTTTTTGGTTGCAGTTGTCATTGTTGTTTAGCTGGCCAGGGTTGGGTTCAAACCCACCAGCCTCAGTGTATATGGCCGGTGCTGTAACCATTGTGCTATGGGCACCCAGTCAAAAACACAATCTTTAATAGATACTAATATTGCATGACATGGATCTATTATATTTATTTATTCAAAACCCTATTATTGGACATTTGTGTTGCTTCAAGGTTATTGTTTCTTTTTTTGTTTGTTTTTTTTCTTGAGACAGAGTCTCACTTTGTCACCCTCAGTAGAGTGCTATGGCATCATAGCTCACAGCAACCTCCAGCTCTTGGGCTTAGGTGATTCTCTCGCCTCAGTCTCCCGAATAGCTGGGACTACAGGCGCCCACCACAGCGCCTGGCTATTTTTTTGTTGCAGTTTGGCCGGGGCCGGGTTCGAACCTACCACCCTTGGTATATGGGGCCGGCGCCCTACTCACTGAGCCACAGGTGCCGCCCACATTTTGGTTTTTTAAATTTAAGTAAGTATTCTGAGATAGCAAATTTAATCCCTATAATTTTCAACAAGGTTGTCACAAACCTGGGAACTAGATGTCAAGCTCACACCACTGTCTGCGCTGATCTGAGACTTTTTCTCCTCTTTTTCACCAAGGTCAAATACAGGTTTGATTACTTCAGGCCCTAAGTAGGGGAAGACTTCTGTTACTCAGTACACAAAGGCAAGGGGCAGATGGTGAAGGGAGTGGGACAGCAGTATAGCCTGATCCCAGACTTGTTCAACCTGTCCCAGTCACCTTTCCAGGGATTGCCTGCCACTCAGGACCCACTGCTAGAAGATGCCTTAAGAACCAAGTAGAACAAATTGGACCTGGTCTCAAGGGTTCTGCAGCCATCTTTTCAAACTGAGAAAATTCTGAGCAAATCATCTTAAAATAGAAAAGCTCCGCAAACAACTGTCTAAACCACATTTTACAGCACTCAGAATCAAAGCTTCACTGGTGCCCGAAACCCATCCCCAGGACCCTCAGTATTTCCCAAACAAATGCGTCTAAAGGAGCTAGAAAAGGTTAGGTCCCAGGAGGTAAAAGAAACATCAACTGTTTCAGTGGGTACTGCTACCCCCACCATACAAATTGGATTTTTAAGATAAAAACCACCCCCATTTTTCCCCACCCATCCAAAATGGTATGGCAGAAGGACAGAATGACAGAAAGCAAGAAAGCGTGCCTAGGCAAGCCACCAAAGAGAGTTGGGCAGCTACAGACTCAACACGGAGGGACAGCAACCATCTCTGCCAACTTCACCCATAGGCCTTCTAACAGGTGAGGGAGATATCAGCCAATGAGGGGAACTAAAATAGGCAAACTTTCCCCCACCAGCTCAGAAACAATACAGAACCAAGTTCTAAGGGGTTTCATTCAGTAGACACCTTGATTATACCCTGATTGCTATGAGGGGAGGAGGAAAGAAGCAGCCTACAAACCACACCTACAAGTCACATACCACCTACCTGCTTTCATTCCAAATATCCTCCAATAATAAATTTGGGATGGGGCTGACAAAGGGAGCCCGCCCCAAGTGGGCCTGGGGAGTTGGCAGGTATGGGAGACTTGGGAATAGGAAGGGGCATTTGTTCCTTACTCTGTTTTTCCAAAGCTTTTTGCTTTTTCACTTCCTGGTGCTTGTTCCACAATTCTACCCCAGATGCAATGCAAGCAGGAGAGAAAGAGAGAGTCAGAGGCTGGTCAGACAGATGAAATGGAAACCCACCCACCCAAGTTGACCTGGTTTCAGGCACAGGATTACCAGTCAAGAAATATCTTCATAGGGAGGCGGGGGGTGATCCAAGAGATCCAGTGCCTTCCCCAAACTCATGAACTACAGAATTCAAATTTCTAATTCTAACCCCAATGGGGCAGTAAAAACCCTGCATTATGTCAGGGCTGGAAGGACCCTTAATGAAGCTCCTTCGTTTTTCTTTGAGGAAATTGATCCTAAATAAAGAGGATCTTCAGCCCTTGCTCAAGATCATGTGACTGAGAGTAAGTTTAAACTCTATCACATCATTCCTCTGCCAAATGAGCTGAAGAATGGCAATTTTAACAGATTTCAGATGAGATAGTCATCACTTCAAGCAGTCACATGGTTTCAGAAGTAGGCGCACCAACCAGTTTGATTCAGTAGATTAGACAGAGGCACTCATGCAGTCAGCCAGCATCCCTCCTTATTGCTACCCAAGATACAGTGCACCCTCAGAAGCAGTTTCTACACTACCAAGAGACCTGTACTTAGCCAGTCATCTGGTAAAACATATCTAGTAAACGTGACAGAACATAAAATGGTCAAGACTAGCATCTTAGCAGGAGAAAGCAGGCAGAATACCAATCATAGCTATTATTTTCCTGGAAGGAACTTCAGAGTTTACTGTATGATCTCATTTTCCAGCTGAGGAGCTAGACCCTGAGACTCCAGACTTTCAAGATTGGTAGGTCAGTACTTTTTCTAGAATATTCTATCAGGCAGGGGAAAGCCAGGGCAGAATGCCTCTAGGACTGTTTTATGCTGGCTAGGGAAGTGCAGCACCCCTAAAAAGGAAACTGGTTCCTTGGCTCCACTGATGGGAACACAGGGCAACTGCTAATAGTCGTGGCAAAAGGCATCAGCTGGAAACAAAGTGCCCAAGGACCTAGAACCAGAAAAAGAAAGATATAACCTAGACAACTCAAAGCCCATAATAGGAAGTAAGCCACCAGTAAGATGACACCAGAGAGTGCAAACGGAGAAACCAAACGTAAGCAAGACTAGTCAAGTCTAGTGAGAAGTTCAAACAAGAGCTGACTCAGAAACCTATACCTCTAAGGTCCAGAACCTAGCAAATGAGGTTTCTAGACACACTTTAGAGCAAATTCCAAGGTAGTGTATGCCGAGATGGGAGGAAACTGACTTTAGAGATGATCATAATTTTATAGCCAGATGATCATAATTGTATAGCCTTTGTAAGCTTCTGACAGCTTCCAGGAACTCACATGGCCTCTTGACTATATGAAGAAATATAGATGATAATAAAAAGAGGGACCAGGAATACTGCTTAGACTCCTTGCACTAAGCTTCATGGGGCACTCTGAACAAAACTACCATTCCTCAAAGATGTAGGAGGGGGTGGCTGGAGATGAAGGTTAAGGAATATAGTAGTACAAAGAAATGCCATTAGAAATGGACACAGACCTATCTCTTTCTCTAGACAGCAAAGCATGGGGAAGAGAAAGGTGGGATTCTGGATGAATTGAAAGTAGAGAGGGATATTTAAGAAGTCAGAACCCCTCTACCACAAAACACAGTGATACATACCAATAGATGCTACAAAGTTTTCTTCCTTTAAACTTCTGGTGTCCGGTTCCTTAGGACCCTTTCCTGTGGCACTTGATACCCGAGGTCCCAGCTGGGGAACTCTCAGCTGTGCCATAGCCTTTGGGTCCCCCCGCCCAGCCAGGCCAGGATCCTTGCTAACTGGGGTATTTATACTTTCTGTTGGACTTCTCTTTCGCTTGTCTGGTTCTGAGAAAAAAAAATTCAATACAGAAAGAGATTAAAAGAGGTAGTGAGTAGGAATCAAGGCACAGAGATAAAAGGGGGAAAGCCAGGATAGAGGAGGATATGGAATAGAAGTGCAGGAAAAGAGCTGACATTTTTCATGACAGAAAAATATCCACTACATATAAACATGCACTAGAAAATAAAATCCCAAAGAGATGCCTTCTGATTCCTTCTGAGGGGAAGCAGCTTTGGCACTGACAAGAGGGGAAACTTTTCATAGAGACAAGGACATTTTCTCTCTTTTGCAGGTAAGTGGGAGAGTTATAGATGGCATGATGCCCAGCTGACACGATCCCTACCTTTGCTATAGTAGTGGGTGTGGGCGATCTCCAGAAGCCCAAAGATGCTAGCCATGCCGCCCAGACCTGCATGGGCATAGGACTGCTCCAGACTGAGGACTGTGCACTTGAGGAGATCTAACATTCCCTTGTACACCTTTCGACTGATCTCCTACAACAACAACCCAGGGGCAAGAGTTGGCAAAATTACCTTTGGTGTCCACATCCCTTTCCCCAGTTTATTTCGACTCCCTACCCCAAACACTGACCACATCCGGGATCATGTCCTGCCGGGCATCATCCTCTGACTGCACGGTGCGGTTCAGCTTGCTCAGGACAAAGACTCGCAGCTGCTCACTCTCCAGCAGCCGGCGCACCTTCTTCATGTTGAGCCAGCCAACCCCCTGGCCATCCAGCACGCTGTGCACCACCTCCTTCAGAAACTGCTGGTTCTCACTATGGGGTCCACAGACTACTCTGGTGATCAGCTCCTTTGCAGAGTATCCCCCACCAACTCACCAGACTAAATGCTTGCCTCCAGGGGCAAAGCATAAAGCTGAGTCTCTGAATGTCCAAATCCAGCACATCCCCCAATGCTCTAGATGATTTGGTTTACCCAAATACCCACCACTGCTGTTTCACCCTCAACACTGTAAGCTCTAACTACTGCCTGTGGATCGAGTCAGAATAGGAAGTGCTGCAAGAAACTGATTTCATTTACCCTACTAAGAGCTTCTCTCCCACTCTTGAATATTCCTGAAGTTTTTTTACAGGACTCACTACTTGAGAACTTTTAAATCAGCTCTTCCATTTATTACCTAGAATTGCTGGATCGACCCTGGGGTGATGGAGGTTCTCTTTTCACTGTCGGGCTGTGTTTAATGACAGATGACTTCTGATCCACTAAAGCCCTCCTGTTTCCTATAGTAGGGAAGGTAAGAATGAGAGACATCACAATTACAGATCGGGAGCTAGCATTAGCACAGCCCTGAGTAGCCATGTTCCACATCCATTACCCAGAAGGGCTGGGTGAGGGTGGCCCCAGGGCATCACATATAGGTAGAAACCAGCCATGGCAATGTGAGCAGGTGGGGATGGAGACTCAGGCCACTCCACATGCACCAGCAGCACGCACCATGGGCAAGCATGGGCGTCATTGGAGGGGGGTGGGTAGAGCAAGGGAGGTCACTCATGTGACACTGCTTGCTCCATGAGGAAGATGGCCCTCAGGCAGGCATGGAAGATGCTAGAAAAAAAAGATCATGCATAGCTCATGGGCAAGACCCACCTTCACCACTCCCAGGGCCGGCTTCAGTAACAATCTCCATTAGAGTATTTAGCCCAAATACTGGGACACAAAATACACAATTAGTAGGTGCACCACAATACCATATCCCCTATACCCCTCAATGGAGCAGTAAGCCAGATAATCTGAGCATTCTCCCAAAGCTTGTATAGTGCACATAACCTTGGTTCTTGGGCACCTCAGAGCTGGAAGCCAAGTGACCAGGAGACAACCAAGGCTGTAAGAAAGACCATCTTTAAGATGGTGGCCTCTCAAAGCCAGGGGCAGAATAAATGACACAGTGAGCCTTCAGGTACTAAACAGACACATGCATGAAAGTGGGACCACTGGTTTTCATGAAACATCTCGCACAGGCGTCCAGAGTGCCTGTAGATATGCACAGGAAAGCATCTTGCAGATGCTGTTGTGAGGGGTGGACTTGGAGTATGAGGATGGGAGGTAGGTGGGAGGATAAGTGCAGCAAATGAGATGAAGCACAGCATGCAATGAAAGTCTCAATCACTCTGCTCTTCAAATATATCAAATCAAAGCCAGTGCCACCAACACCTTGCCATCCCTATCTACCCAATCATATGTGAGCTCACTGTAGCAGCACTAGTCAGTCCCCTATACTGCCAGCTCTGTGTCTTGCCTATTTCATGGTCCCATCCCCACCAAAGAACATTCCTTAGACTCCTGACATTTTTAATCATTAGAAGTCAGTTAAAGAATACACATAGTTGCTTCTCACTATACATCCTACATAATTAAATATGTAAGCACAAATAGCTAGAGAAAACAAACAAAAGGCAAGTTAAATTCAGAAGATTCTCTCCAACTCCCAGAGATCACAAATAAAATTCAAATAAGGTCTTAACTGCCCCTAGAAGTAAACCAAAACTATCTGGGATACTCATAGGCCCAAAGTTGACATGAAGCTGCAGTAAGGTAAGAGACTGGATTCTACTGACACAAGGTTCTCCACAACCACCCTCTAGTGGGCCAGCTCCCTGGGATTGAGTTCATCCTAAATTCATGCAGCAGGAACCCAGCAGATGACTAGGGGCAGGTGATGATGTCTATTTAATCATGTCCCTCTGACAAGATCTCCACCCCTAGAAGCAGTAATCCCACAGTTGTTGTTATACTAAATGATGTAACAGGGCCTTCTCTAGCTACAAAGACAGTTTCCATCTGACAACCATCAAGAGCCCATGATGTGCAGTGAAAGCCATGAAAAGCGATATGAGGGCAACAGCCAGATCAAATGACTCATACATAGGGCTCCTGATAAGCATCCCTAGCCCTGAAACATCTCGGAAAAACCTGCTTTGGCAAAGGAGGGTTGCAGTTACCTTTCAGACTGGGGAAGGGTGTGGTCTTCTCTCGTGCACCTTTGGTGGGCAATGTAAGGTTTGAAAGACTGAAGCTTGTACTGTGGTTCCGATATAAGCTGCCTATCAAGGGGAGAGTGCAAGAACAAAGAACAGAATAAGCACAAAGTGTTATATATACTCCAATGACTATACTATCATCTTTGCCTCCCTCCTTTTCTCTTTTCTTTTTTTTCCTTTCTTAAATTTAGCATAAAGTGTAACATCTCCCTCCTCCTCAAACATATCCAAATTTGGTAGATCAGACAATCTCTAACCTATCACAGAAAGGATCAAGTCTAGGGTGGCACCTGTGGCTCAGTAAGTAGGGGTGACCCCATATACCGAGGGTGGCAGGTTCGGACCCGGCCCTGGTCAAACTGCAACAAAAAAATAGCTGGGTGTTGTGGTGGGCACTTGTAGTCCCAGCTCCTCAAGAGGCTGAGGCAAAAGAATCGCCAAAACCTAAGAGCTGGGGGTTGCTGTGAGCTGTGTGACGCCATGGCACTCTACCGAGGACAATAAAGTGAGACTGCCTCTTAAAAAAAAAAAAAAAGAAAAAAAGAAAGGATCAAGTCTAACTTAGGGCAAACAACAAAGGCATTGCTAGGATTATTCAAAACCCAATAACAACCTTCTCTGACTACCTTCCATGATGATATCCAAGTTTCCCATCTACTGCAATGACAGCCTGAAAGCTGGTAGTTAATATGCTTCTGGTCTGAAATTGATGCTGTCCCTCCCTGGCTTCTGAAAGAAACTCATAATCATCGTCATTCCCTTTGTTGTTTCTAGGCCTAGTTTGTCTTCAGCCTTTAACTTACACCAAATCCTTACTGCTAGAAATACTCTCTAAGGATAAAAATCCATTTTGTATAACTTTCAAAGCATGTTCATGAAAAAAAGTCCTTCACCAGGCCTGGTGGGTTTGAACCCGGCCAGGGCCTTCTAAACAATAATGGCAACAACAAAAATAGCCAGTGTTGTGGCGGGCAGCTGAGGCTGAGGCAAGAGAATCGCTTAAGCCTAAGAGTTTGAGGTTGCTGTGAGCTGCAATGCTATGGCACTCTACCCCAGGGTGATTGTGAGACTCTGTCTCAAAAAAAAAAAAAAAAAAAAAAAAAAATAGCCGGGCCTTGTGGCAGGCATCTGTAGTCCCAGCTACTCGGGAGGGTGAGGCGAGAGAATCGCCTAAGCCCAGGAGTTGGAGGTTGCTGTGAGCTGTGTGACGCCATGGCACTCTACCGAGGGTGATAAAGTGAGACTCTATCTCTAAAATAAATAAATAAATAAATAAATAGTCCTTTACTTGGCAAAGAAGGTATCAGATATCAAATCAAATTTGAGCAGAATATTTCCTAAGAGATTTTAAATTTAATCTCTATTTTTTTTTCTTTTTTGTAGAGACAGTCTCACTTTATCGCCCTCGGTAGAGTGCCGTGGCGTCACACAACTCACAGCAACCTCCAACTCCTGGGCTTAGGCGATTCTCTCGCCTCAGCCTCCCAAGTAGCTGGGACTACAGGCGCCCACCACAATACCTGGCTATTTTTCTGTTTTGCAGTTTGGCCGAGGCTGGGTTTGAACTTACCACCTTTGGTATATGGGGCCGGCGCCCTACTCAATGAGCCACAGGTGCCGCCCTTAATCCCTAGTTTTCTTTTTCTTTCTTTCTTTTTTTTGAGACAGAGCCTCAAGCTGTCACCCTGGGTAGAGTGCCGTGGCATCATAGCTCACAGCAACCTCCAACTCCTGGACTTAAGTGATTCTCTTGCCTCAGCCTCCCAAGTAGCTGGGACTACAGGTGTCCACCACAATGCCTGGCTATTTTTTTTTTTGGTTGTAGTCATTGTTGTTTGGAATTGAAGGCTGGATATGAACCCGCCAGCTCTGGTGTATGTGGCTGGCACATTAGCCGCTTGAGCTACAGGTGCCAAACCTTAATCCCTATTTTTCTTGGTTTTTTTTTTTTTTTTTTTTTTTGAGACAGAGCCTCAAGCTGTCACTCTGGATAGAGTGCCGTGGCATCACAGCTCACAGCAACCTCCAATTCCTGGGCTCAAGCGAGTCTCTTGCCTCCGCCTCCCAAGTAGCTGGGACTACAGGCGCCCACTATAACGCCG
>CAUYRH010083179.1:0-26474 GCA_963574655.1 Perodicticus potto | reverse complement strand
ATCAGAAACATTTTGATCGTACTGTGAGAGATAGCCTTCATAGCATTTTCTTAATCACTATATAAAGACATTGATACTCTACATTTAATAAGTTTCACCAGTACCCTACTAAGATGCACCATAGGTGTGATCCCACTAATTGTTCTTTTTTTTTTTTTGCCTGGAGCTGTGTTTGAGCCCACCACCTCCGGTATATGGGGCTGGCGCCCTACTCCTTTGCCAGTTTCTCTCCATCTTTGCTGATGCTTATTTTTTGTTTTAAAAAGATCATTATTATTGCCATCCTCATGGTATGAAGTGTATTGCATTGTGATTTGGGTTTGTGTTTCTCTGATCAATAATGATGTTGAGCATCTTTTTATGTGCTTGTTGGCCATTTGTGTATCTGTTCTGGAGAAATGTCTATTCATGTTCTTGGCCCTTTTGAAAAATCAGTTTGTCTTTTTGTACTGATTTGTGTTTTTATATACTCTGGATATGAGATGCTTATCAGATATATGATGTGCAATTATTTTTTTTTTTTACTTTCTTGATAAAGCTCTTTGATATATAAAAGTTGTTAATTTTGATGTTCAATTTCTTTATTTATTTTTGTTGCCTATGCTTTTAGAGTCATATTTAAGAATTCATTGCCAAATCTGAGGTCATGAAGATTTACCCTGTGTTTTCTTCTAGCTCTTATACTTAGGTCATGGATCCATTTTGCATTAATTTTTGTATATTGTATGAGTTATTGTTACAGCTACATTGTCTTGCATGTGAATATCCAATTGTCCCAGTACTACTTATTGAAGAAACCGCTCTTTTTCCATTGAATGATCTTAGCATCTTTATCAAAAATCTATTGGTCATAGATATATGGATTTATTTCTGGATTCTTAGTTCTATTTTGGTCTATGTATCTATCCTTATGCCAGTACCAAACTGTTTTGATTACCCTACATTTGTACTAAAATTTTGAAATTGAAAAATGTGAGTCTTCCAGCTTTGTTCTTTTTAAAAATTTTGCATATTCAGGGACTCTTGCAATTCCATATGAATTTGAAGATCCACTTTTCCACTTTTCCACACACCACTGTGTGTCTTCTGCATACAAAGCCATTAGAATTTTAATAGGTAATTTATTGAATATGTAAATTGTTTTGGGAAGTATTGTTATCTTAATACTGAGTCTTCTAATATGTGAATGTGTCTTTGATTTCTTTCAGCAATGTTTTTGTGTTTTAAAGTTTTCAGTTTATAAAAACACTTTTACCTCTTGTTAAATTTATTCCTGAGGATTTTATTTTTCGGATACTGTTATAAATGGAATTTTTTTTTTTTTGAGATAGAGTCTCACTGTTATCCTCAGTAGAGTGCCTTGACATCACAGCTCACAGCCACCTCAAACTCTTGGACTTAAGCTGTTCTCTTCCGTCAGCCTCCCAAGTAGCTGGGACTACAAGCACCTACCACAATGCCCAGCTGTTTTTTGTTACAGTTGTCATTATTGTTTAACTGGCCCAGGCTGGGTTCTAACCCACCAGTCTCAGTGTATGTGGCTGATGCTGTAACCTATGAGCTAAGGACACCGAGCCATAAATGGAAATTTTTCTTAATTTCATTTTTATTTTTATTTTTTGAGACAGAGCCTCAAGCTGTCACCCTGGATAGAGTGCTATGACATCACAGCTCACAGCAACCTCCAATTCCTGGGCTCAAGCGAGTCTCCTGCCTCCGCCTCCCAAGTAGCTGGGACTACAGGCGCCCGCCACAATGCCCGGCTATTTTTTCTTTTTTCTTTTTTTGGTTGCAGCCGTCATTGTTTGGTGGGCCCGGGCTGGGTTCGAACCCGCTAGCTCAGGTGTACGTGGCTGGCACCTTAGCCCGTTGAGCCACAGGCGCCGAGCCTTAATTTCATTTTTAGATTATTCGTTTCTGATATATAGAAACAACTGATTTTTTTCTGTGTAACATTAATTGGTTTTAACAGTCATTTACTTTTTTTTTTACTTACACAAGTTGGATCACATAGGTAAACAAGAAAGTAGAAAGTGGAACACTAAAGAATTTGATCTGTATGATGTATGATTGTCCTGAATATAAAGAGTAGTATCTCTTTAGCATAATGTTGAGTGACCATCGTATTACATTTGTATCATTACTTCCTTGTTATTTATATGTAGCCATTATAAAAAAAGAGAGAACATTTTATTTTCTTGAGTTTTGGAAAAGGACTAATCATTTATTTAAAATTTTTTTTGTCTGACTTTATTCTGATGTTATGGAGAAGCATCGTGGGTAAACCATATTTATCACAGAGTCTGGTTTAGAAATCTGAATAGTAAAGTTAAGACTGGAATGGAAGCTGATTTGAACATATAAATTATCATAATATATATTCATTTATCTTACTTTTCCTTAAAGAAGTTTTCAAATATTTAGCCTTAAAATTTCATTATGAAGACTTGTGAACAATTTTAACCTCATAAGTAATTAAAGAAATGCAAATTTATATAATACTTTGATGATCTGGGAAGGGTAGGATTTCATTACACAAACCTTTATCTGAATCTTAGCTGTACTATTTAAAAATTAAGTGTTATTGGGCAAGTTACTTAAAAATAAGAGCAAACACAAAGTGCTTGCTATGTGTTAGGCATTATAAGCACTTTATGTTATTGATCTAAGTCTTTTTTTCTTGTCTTTATGGAAAGAGAGGTTCCATTCTCTTTTAGAGAAGAGAGGAACCTCTCTTTCCTCTCTTCGTAGAGTTGTGAGGATTATGAGAAATAATGTATATTAAGCATTTAATAAACATTAGTTATCTTTATCATTTATAATTTCACCAAATACCAAAAAAAAAAAAATGAAAAAATGAAAGTAAATGCAATGAAATGCACATTTATTTGGAAATATAAATAGGAACATTCTTTCTGGAAAACAGTTTGAGAATATGTATTAAGTCTTAAAATGCTCCTTTGGTGTAGTGATTCTAGTGTAAGAAGATAATCAGAAAGTGGAAAGGGATTTATATTTATCATACAGTATATCTGTAACTGTAATAGCTGGATTCAGCTTAATATTGTACGATAAAGGAATATAGCTAGACAAAGTCATGATCTAGCTTTGTAATGCAGTACTGTGTAGCTGTCAACATAATGCTTATTAAGAGTTCTAATAATGGGAAAATGTTTTGCTATAACTTCAAGTAAAAAAGCATACAGATCATATAATAACAGTGTGATACAAATGATGAAAAATATTCATGGAAAAAATACTTAGTCATGGTTGGATCAGGGAAGCAGAACCATTGTGATATGAATGATACAGAATAAGGGATTAGATTTTAGGAAGTGGTGGCAGCCCATTAAGATGTCTGTACAAAGTTGTTGCCTTTGTGTCTGGTGTGTTGGGTGAGCAGGATCATTATAGGTCAGCTGGATGGCAGTTAGGGAGGAGAGCTGAAAGTGAGGTTGGGAGAGCAAGGATCTATTTGAACCTGTGAGAACAAATTGCAACACACAAGTGTAAATACTATCTTTGAATGTTAACATATGCATGCTCAACTTTTTCTTTATACTTTCCAATGAGCAGTATCTTTAGGATTAGGGAAAAAAAGCATAAAAATTTTATTTGATAGCAATATAATAAGCAATGTGTGAAGATTAGAGGCTAAATACGATAGCCTTAACATTGCAGTGAAAAATGAAATCAAGATTTAGAATCTTGATCCTTAATATTACATTTTCCTTAGCCTTTGCAATTAACTTTAAAAGCTAAACTCAGTTTGTTAGGTTCTGGGATAATCCATAGTGATTTTTATATCTGATAAATTTTCAGTCATCTGCAGGCTTTATGTTAGACCAGGCTTAAATAATTTATTTTGAACTTTGGAAGACATTATGTAATAAAAATAAAATAATGGTTTTTAAATTTTAAATTACAAAGTTACAGGAAAGTTGTACAAACAGTACAGACACTTTTTTTCTAAGTCTTTTGAGAAAATTCCTGTCATGATACTGTATAACCCTCACATATGTTAGTGTGTGGTTCTTATTAAACAAGAATATTCTCCTTGCAAAAATGGCTGACTTCAGGGTTGGGTCAGGAAAAGTATAAGATGGGATTGGAAAATCACGTGCCAGAAAACAAAGAAGCACTCAAGAATGATAGGAACATGTTAAAAAGACACAGAAGCCAGTTGGAATGAGCCTCCACCGGCTAAACTGGGGACATTTGGGCATCAGAATCAGAATACCCATTGAATAAAACAGTAATCTGTAATTCCATACTGATATAAATAAATAAATGTATAAATTGAAATTTTGTTGAGAAATGGGATAATTACTATGGCAGACAGAATAATGATGACCCTCTCCCCAAAGATGTCTATATTATAATACCTGGAGCCTATATGTTACCCTGTATGAGAAAAGGAACTTTGTAGATATGATTAAGTGTTGGTGTAGGGAAATTATCCAGTATTATGCAGGTTAGCCCAGTGTAATCACAGCATCCTTAAAAATAGAAAAGAGAGAGAGAAGAGGAAAATGTGATTTGACAAGGACTTAATCCACCATTGCAGGTTTAGGGATGGAAGAAAGGGCCACAAGCCAAGGAATATATGGGCTGAAGCTGATACTGTTGAAAAATGGGCACACATAGTAAACATTTTTTCTATTCTAGACTAGATAATAGAATAGTCTAGAATAGGAAAAAAACTTTTTAAAAGACAGGGTCTCACTGTATTGCCCAGGCTAGCATGCAACCACTCATCGGCACAATCATAGCACACTACAACTTGAACTAGGTTCACACAATCCTGCTTTAGCCTCCCAGATAGCTAGGATTGCAGATGTGCATGCACCACTGTGTCTATCTCTACAATAGAGATTTGTGTGACTTTTAAAAAATAAATGATGCTACTGCAGTGCTGTTGTAGACTCTGCTCTTTCGATGACACGCTGATGGCCATGGATTGACTTTACTCTTTTCTCTCTTAAGTGAGAGAGAGATGCACTGCTTTATTTAAATATTGCTAAAAATAGGAAGGTAATTGTGTCAATCACCAATTTATTGTTTCTTTGCTCCAAACTCATCCCTCAACACGTACTCTGTGATAATGGACTGGACTCTGAACATTCCTCCTTTAAGAAGAACATGGTATCTTTATCAGAAGTTAGAGGAAGGTGATTTTTTTCTTCCTAGTTTCTGTTTGCTTTTTCTTGCTCATGCTGCACTATTTCTCAGCACATGCTTATGGTGGGAACGCCAGTAGTGCTCTGCTTCACCCATGTGCCCAGCATACACGAGTCCTCAGTGATCTTGCACCCTAGTCTGGGCTTGGTGACTGCTTTGCCATGACCTCTCCAATTTGGACACCGTACACTCCCAAGACTTGTGGCTGAAGTGCTCCAACTACCTCTGTGTACTTGCCCCCTAGCCTTGGCTTAACTATACCTCAGGGGATTGTGTCCCACAGCCTCTTGATGTGGATCAGGTCTTGTGCCTGCAGCAGTGCCATGACTACCTGTGTACACCTGCCTGTCAGCTTCAGCTTGCCTGCCTCTCAGAGGGTTGTTTTCTACTTCCCTAGCATCTTTGGACCAATTCTAGTCGGTCAACCCAGTGAAATTCTCTTTTATCTAGTCTGGTGGAGCCACAGTCTGCTCCATTGAGGACTGACTCCAGCCTTGGAGAAGGTCTCCTCTTCCAAGATTGTCCTTTTGGAATAACTTTCTCATTCTTACTCTTCTGTCATAGTTTATAATTCATTTTCTTAAAAAAATGAAAATAGCTTTATTGACTTATAACTGACGTGCAATAAATTGTACATACTTAAAGTGTATACTTTTTTTTTTGAGACAGAGTTTTACTTTGTCGCTCTTGGTAGAGCTGTGGGGCATCACAGCTCACAGCAACCTAGAACTCTTGGGCTTAAGCAATTCTCTTGACTCAGCCTCCCAAGTAGCTAGGACTTAACAGGTGCCTGCCACAACGTCTGGCTACTTTTTAGAGATGGGGTCTCGCTCTTGCTCAGGCTTGTTTTGAACTTCTGAGCTCAGGCAATCCACCCGCCTCAGTCTCCCAAGTGCTGGGATTATAGGCGTGAGCCACCATGCCCGGCTTAAAGTGTATACTTTGATAAATTCTAACGTAACCATGAAACCATTCACCACGATAAAGTTAATAAATATATCTATCACGCCAAGAAGTTTCCTCAGACCCCATTGTAATTTCTCTCTTGTCCTTTCTTCTCTTTATAATTACTATCCTATCATAGCTTAGTAATTACTTATGTTAAATTTTTTCTATTTAATTTACTGTATAGTTTCTGTCTCCTGATTGAATCCTTACAAGTACAGAAGTGATATCTGGAGTGGCTCTGGGAGATGTAAAAATTTGAGATTTTTGGCATTGGTTTTGTTATGCCTTTGGATCTGAGCATAGTGCTGAACAGCTTTTGTTGGAGGAAAACAGGATGCTAACAATTCACGGCATAACAGTTCATTAAGGTGTCACTTAATGTAATAGCTTTTGTGGCTGATTGTGCTGTACTGCCAACTGATGCAAATACCTCAGAGCCCAAGTGGCTGCTACATTTGTTTATGGCAATAATGATGACTATAAGGACTGTAGTATGGGAAAAAATCTTTTGAATGTAATTGAGGGCTTACAGAAAGAAAATGACAGCTCAGATTTGCAAACTCTGTTCAAGCTCTGTCCCATATTTACTCTTTTTTGATTGTACATTTTACTTCAAAAGAAATCATTTTATATCCTCTTGCAAATAGACTTATAAATTAAAAGTCTTGTTGCTTGCTTATTAAAAAATGCTTTTCTACATAAAAGTAATGCATACTTAGAAAATTTGAGCAGGTGGGACAGATTTTCCACTGGTCTTTTGTTTAGTATATGTATATAAAATGAAACAGGCCTTGGTAAGTTTTAATTTTTTATTCTGAAACATGCAGATAAATATAAAGAAAATAATAAAAACTATATAAAACCCCACCAGAGTTTACATGTATTAAAAATTTATCATATTGTTCCCACAATATTTGTGTAAAAAAAGTACAGTTGGCCTTCTAGGTCCATGGGTTCTACATCAATGGATTTAACCAGTATTCAAAATATTTGACAAAAAAATGGATGGTTACATCTGTACTGAACATGTATCAGCTTTTTTCCTTGTCATTATTTCATATAATGACTATTGACATAGCATTCACATAGAATTAGTTATTGTAAGTAATCTAGGGATGATTTAAAGTATGTGGGAGGATGTGCATAGGTTATATGCAAAGCTACACCATTTTATAAAAGGAACTTGAGCATCCATGGATTTTGGTGCCTGTGGAGGGTAGTGGGCTACAACCAATGCCCCACAGATACTGAGGGATGACTATATCAAAAATATACATAAAGTTTTAATATTAACTAACGTTTTAATGTTGAAGTATTAAATAATTTTTTAAAGCATGGTCAACAGGTAGCCACATTCAGAGGCTCTACAAAATATGATATTAAGAGAGGCTGTGTCTGTATTATTTTAGAAATACTAAGCCCCTGATAGATGCTAGGCACTGTTTAGGTACTTGTGATATATCTATAAAATTAAAGATTCCTGCGTTTGAGGTATATATAGTTTTGAGGCAAAGATAGAAACTAAACAATCAATATATTATGAAAATTATGGTAAGAAAGTCATGAGTATTGTTAAATAAAGGTAGATGATATTGAGAGGGGTGAGACATGGTAGGTGCATAGGCAGATAGCAAACACTTGCCAAAGGGGAGTGGTGTACAGAAAAGAAGGCAAAGAACAGAGTGATGGGGTAATGTTTTAAAGAAAATGGTTGTTATAATCAGTAGGCATGGTGTAACTTTATCTGGTGCCCCATTCTCCTCCACCATTCACATAGCAGGTGAAATTTCATACTTAACACTCAAACAGTGTTAGGGTCATTTGGCATGACCATTCAGAAAGTGTACATAAATTAAAGAAGGAGGGATTGGGATAGGGTGATAGGTAAGGGAACTGGTTCATTTATTCAGTCAGCTTCTAGCTCTTACACATAAAATGGAATCCCTTAAGACAGGGAAGCAGGGATGATAATGCAGGTTACTTTTCCCCTGTGTTATTTTATTTTACAAGGTGATTTTGAGGAACAGAAGGAAAATCATTCATGTCAAATGCTTAACAGAGTGTGTGTCATAAAATTAAGTTTTCTATCAATGTTGGCTATAGTGATGGTGAATGACATTTGTGTGAAACATCATCAAAATAAAAAATTCTGGTTCAGATTTATTGATATTTTCAAGTACACTGCACATGATATTTTTTATAACTAAGAAAAGTGGAATTTTCTGCCATCTTTTTGTAAATGGTGCTTAAGATTGTGGTGTTGATGAAAGCAATTTCATTGTCAATTGTCTTTTTCTTGTTCACATTGTAGCTTATTGTTAGGGTTGGCAACCTGTGGTACCGGTAACACAATGGTGGTACTTGAGAGAATAATGAAGTGTGTTTTTGTGAGCACTCCTAGTTCTCTTTTTTTCCTTCTATTTCTTCTCTAGTTTGACTGCCTGCTGCCATTAACTTGCAAGAAGTTTAATGACTTGAGAAGCCACTTGCCAATCTTTGGGTTGAAAACCAAATTTGACTTGATCATAAGGATTCACTAGGGAACAATTTTAAAAAGTCAAATTGTAGGTTTTCTTTGTAAAATTTCCATAGCAGGGACCTGGGAACATTTATTTTTATCATAGGTCGTGGGTGATTTGTGATATACTGCACTAAAGTGTGTTTTTCAAATTTCTTGGTGATAAGAATTACCGGGAGCACATGTCAATAACATGAATAATATAGATTACTACATCCTGTCTCAAATTCATTGAATGAGAAGTTATAATTTTAGGATTTAATAGAAGCCTGGTTTTTAATATTTCCTTATTTGTTGACTCACTTTGTGTATGTGATATTATTTGCCATCTTTTCAAAATATTTCAATGTAGTTAGGAAAACAAAACAATAAAACCTTTTTTTTGTTTTTTGTTAATACTAACCATTTTAATTTAAATTAATAGCATTTCTGGAAGACAACAAAACTTTGTTTTTAATGTTAGGGTACTTTGTTCTTATTTTTTTTTTTCTTAAGAATGTTAGCAAATAAAGATATGGGAGAATGCATGAAACATTTGAGTATAGTTTAAAGAACAGTTATAAGTAAACTCCTGTCTCACTACAACCCAGGTCAAGATGTAGCATATTGCTAGCATCCTGGAAGCACCATTTCCCTCATCACACTCCAGTTGTTACTTGATTTCTGTAAAGATTACTACTTCTCTTTTCTTTCTTCCTTTTTTTTTTTTTTGATACAGAGCCTCAAGCTGTCACCCTGGATAGAGTGCTGTGGCATCACAGCTCACAGCAACCAATTCCTGGGCTCAAGCGAGTCTTCTGCCTCTGCCTCCCAAGTAGCTGGGACTACAGGTGCTCGCCACAATGCCCAGCCATTTTTTGGTTGCAGCAGTCATTTTTGTTTGGTGGGTCCGGGCTGGATTCGAACCCGCCAGCTCAGATGTATGTGGCTGGCTCCTTAGCCCGTTGAGCCACAGGCACCGAGCCTTTTCTTTATGTTTTTAATGTCGTAAATGTGAATCTCTATATAGTATCATTTGTTTTGAATTTTCAAGAGCTTCATGTGAATTGGATCATAGTATTTGCACTCTGTGTGACTTGTGTCTTTTCTTAAGCTTTATTTTGTGAGATATGCCCCTGTTGGTCAGGCAGATGTTATTCATTTCAGTCATTTGCAGTGGTGTCCAAGCGCAGTCTGTGGCTGGCTGTGAATGCTTACCTGTGGTGACTGATATCACAAAAATTATGCATGGACCTTTTATTTTTGCTTATCAGTGTTTATATATTTAATATGTGGCCTAAGACAACTCTTTGATAAGCATAGCTAGATATGGCTGTGGTTGGATGCCCTTGCAAGAATTTCATTATAATGGCTTGGTGCCTGTAGCTCAGCCAGCCCGAGCCTGCCAAACAACAATGACAACTACAATAACAATAGCCGGGCGTTATAGTTCCAGCTACTTGGGAGGCTGAGGCAAGAGAATCTCTTAAGCCCAAGAGTTTGAGGTTGCTGGGAGCTGTGACATCATGGCACTCTACCCAGCGTGATAGCTTGAGACTCTGTCTCAAAAAAATAAAAAAAATAAAAATAAAAAGTACATTTATGGCTTGGCACCTGTAGCTCAGTGAGTAGGGCACTGGCCACATACACTGGGGCCTGCTAAACAACAGTAACAACTGCAACCAAAAAATAGCCAAGTGTTGTGGCAGGCGCCTGTAGTCCCAGTTACTTGGGAGGCTGAGGTAAGAGAATCGCTTAAGCCCAAGAGTTAGAGGTTGCTGTGAGCTGTGATGCAACAGCACTCCACTGAGGGTGACATAGTGAAACTCTGTCTCAAAAAAGAAAAAAAAAACAACAAAACAGTAGAAATAGCTTTGATTCTACTACGGTTAATATTTTGAAGGAAATAATTATTGTTTTCATGGGCAAAAAAGGCAATGTGAGTATATACTAACATTGACAACAATTGGTATGAAGGCTTTAAGGTTAGAAAGAATCTTATGTTTTAGAGAAACCTATATTTTAATCTTTTAAAATTAAAAATTTGTTCATTTTGTTTCATTTATTGAAAAAAATCAAATTATAAAACAACTGGTGCATAGCTGAAAAACCTTTGATTTGGTTGATAATAGTAAAAAATACAGGATGAGATTTGCTGTTAGTTTAGGTGGCTTCATATTACAGACATTGTATAAATTTGTTTCCTTGACAAAAAAAATTGGACATTTTTGTTTCCTTAAAAAGTACAGTCTGCTTATTTTTGTTTTGTTTTACCTATGACTACTTCTGAGTCATTTTGTCTGTACTACTAGATGTTAGTAGTTCTAGTTCAGAATTCCTGGAAATCATGATGCTTTTTAAGGAACATTATGAAGTTATTGATATATTCAGGTGTTGTATGAACTGGGAAAACTATTTTTTTTTTTTGAGACAGAGTCTCACTATGTTGCCCTCGGTAGAGTGCAGTGGTGTCACAGCTCACAGCAACCTTAAACTCTCAAGCAATTTTCTTGCCTCAGCCTCCCAAGTAGCTGGGACTACAGGTGCTGAGAAAACTATTTTAGAGGAAATGTTTTAGTACCATATAGATTTAATATCAGGGTGTCCATAAAGTTTGTGTGGAATTTTAAATTGCACACGAATTTTATGGACACACTGTATATGACCATGATAACATTTGTAGGGAAAATAACCTTTTAAATGAAATATAACCATTATAAATTAGTTAACTGTGCCTTTATTTTTTTCTTGGTGCTTGGTACAACCTACATTCTTTTGATCCTTATCATAGTATACAATACATTTTCTGAGAGAAAAATTGATATTTCTATTCACTCTTCTTTGCAATTTAGGAAAAGATCACAATTACTTTATCAGTGGAGTGTTTGTTGCCAATCTTTGCGATGCTACTAATGCTCAGTAATTTAGCTTGAGAACCAATGGAATATGAGCTTACTTGAAGGATTTCCTATGGAGATGGATGGTTGTTGTATGAATGTTATTTGTACCTGACACAGTTGACATCAGACTTTTGAGTCATCTTCAGAATTAACAGTTATTTGGAAAGGAATTTCCTGAAGGTAATGTTGGTCTTAGATCCTAACTTACAAAGTGCCATTACTGTTCTTAGATGAAGTTTTTTTGGTTTTTGTTTTTTTGAGACAGAGTCTCACTATGTCACCCTCAGTAGAGTGTTGTGGCATCACAGCTCACAGCAACCTCTAACTCTTGGGCTTAAGTGATTCTCTTGCCTCAGCCTCCCAAGTAGCTGGGATTACAGGCACCTGCCATAACGCCAGGCTATTTTTTGTTGTTGTTGTTGCAGTTGTCATTTAGCAGGCCTGGGTCAGGTTCCAACCTGCCTGCTTTGGTGTATGTGGCCGACGCCCTAACTGCTGAGCTACGGTGCCAAGCCTTAAATGTAATTTTGTGGTGATGAGTTGTATAGTATTGTCACAGATGTAATTGTGGAGTTAGGACTTACTGTATAATGCTTGGGAAATTTTTAAACTTTGCAATTACCAGACTACCATTAGATGAGTAACTGTCATTATGCTCTAAAGCCATATAGATAATCACATGTGCCAGTCAGGGTGTTCAGGTTCTCAGAATGGGCCCAGAGAAAATCAACACAACCAAGAGTTGGTTCTTTGAGAAAGTAAAAAAAAATTTGACAAACCTTTAGCTAGATTGATTAAGAAAAAAAGAGAAGACTAAAGTAACTAAAGTCAGAAATGGAAGAGGATAAATAACTACCAATTTTAGAGAAATAAAAAGGGTTATGAAAGAGTACTATGAACAATCATATGCCATAAAATTGGACGACATAGAAGGGATAGACAAATTAATAGAAATGAATAATGTATGAAGCCGAATCATGAAAAAATAGAAAAGATGAACAGATGATATAACTAGCAAGAAGATTGAAGCAGTGATCAAAAACATTCCAAGAAAGAAAAGTCCAGGAGCAGATAGCTTCATTGGAGATTTCTACAGAATATGTAAAGAAGAGTCAACACCAGTTCTCAAACTCGTCCCCAAAAAACTGAAAAAGAGAGAACACTTTTTAACTCATTCTGAGGTGCCAAAATTACCGATACCAAAGTCTGACAAAGACAGAAGAAAACTAGACCAATATTCTTTATGACCATTGATGTAAGAATCTTTAAGAAAATCTAGTAAAATGGGTTCAATGACTCAATAACACATTAAGAGGATTATACACTGTGGCCAAGTGGGAGTTATTTCAAGAATGCAGGGATGGTTCAACACACAAAAAAGTAATCAAAGTAATATACCACATGAGAGAACGAAGGGGAAGACACACATGATCTTTTCAAGTGATGCAGAAAATGCATTTGATAAAATTCAATACCCTTTCGTGATAAAAACACCTAGTAAACTGAAAATAGAAGGAAACTTCCTCAACATAAAAGCCATTTGTGAAAAATGTGCACCTAACATCATAATTGGTGGTAAAAGACTGACAGCTTTTCTTCTAAGATGAGGAACAAGACAAGGATTGTTATGCCACTTCTGTTCATCATATTACCAGAAGTACTTACCAGAGCACTTAGTCCAGAAAAAGACATAAAAGGCATCTAAATTGGAAAGGAAGAAATAAAATGATCTTTGTTAGCAAATGACATAATCTTATATGTTTGTTTAGAAAAGCTGAAAGTTTCCATAAAAGAAAAAAAAATCTGTTAGAACTAATAAATGAATTCAACATAGTTGCACAATACAAAATCAACACAAAAATCAATTGCATTCCTATACACTGATAATGAAAATCCAAAAATAGAATTAAGAAAACAATTCCATTTACATTCAACAGAGGAGGCAAGAGACTTGTGCATAGAAAAACTATAAAATGTTTCTAAAATAAATTTTAAAAGATATAAATAAATAGTCTACTGATTCTTTTTCTTTTTAAGATTTAACAAATTTTGAGAAAATGGTATTTTATTTATTTTTTATATATTTTTTTACCTTCCCTACTCCCGCCCCACCCTTCCCTTCTCTCTCCACTTCTACTTTCTGGACTATAGTTACGTTTTGCCATTCATATGAGTGTGTAGTTGATTATATATTGATTTCATAGTAGTATTGAGTACATTGGATACTTTTTTTTCCATTCTTGAGACAGTTTACTAAGAAGATGTTCCACTTCCATCCAGGTAAACATAAAAGATGTGAAGTCTCCATCTTTTTTATGCCTGCATAGTATTCCATGGTGTACATATACTACAATTTGTTAATCCATTCATGGGTCATTGGGCACTTGGGCTGTTTCCATGTCTTGGCTATTATGAATTGGGCTGCAGTAAACATTCTGGTGCAAATGTCTTTGTTGTAAAATAATTTTTGATCATCTGGGTATATACCTAGTAGAGGAATTGGAGGATCGACTGGTAGGTCTACTTTTAGTTCCTTGTGTGTTCTCCAAACTTCTTTCCAAAAAAGTTGTATTAGCTTGCATTCCCACCAGCAGTGTAGAAGTGTTCCCTTCTCTCTGCATCCACGCCAATATCTGTAGTTTTGGGATTTTGTGATGTGGGCTAATCTTACTGGACTTAGATGATATCTCAAAGTGGTTTTGATTTGCATTTCTGTGATGATTAAGGATGATGAGCATTTTTTCATGTGATTGTAGGCTATGTGCCTGTCTTCTTCAGAGAAGTTTCTGTTCAAGTCTCTTGCCCACAGAGAAATGGGGTTATTTATTCTTTTCTTATTGATTAGTTTGAGTTCTCTGTAGATTCTAGTTATCAGACCTTTTTCAGAAGCATAACCTGCAAAAATCTTCTCTCATTCTGAAGGTCGTCTGTTTGCTTTACTTACTGTGCTTTTGGCTGTGCAAAAGCTTTTTAGTTTGAGCAGATCCCAGGAATGTATTTTTGGTGTTGCTTCAATTGCCCAGAGGTGTGTGTGTGTGGGGGGGGTCCTCCTCATAAAATATTCTCCCAGGCCAATTTCTTCAAGTGTTTTCCCTGCACTCTCTTCTACTATTTTTATAGTTTCATGTCTTAAGTTTAAATCTTTTATCCAGTGAGAATCAGTTTTTGTTAATGGTGAAAGGTGGGGGTCCAGTTTCAGTCTTCTAAAGGTCACCATCCAGTTCACCCAGCACCATTTGTTAAACAGGGAGTCTTCCCCCACTGAATATTTTTGATAGGCTTGTTGAAGATCAAATGATGATAAGTAGCTGGGTTCATCTCTTGGTTCTCTATTCTGTTCCATAAATCTAATGCTCTGTTTTTGTGTGGGTACCATGCTGTTTTGATCACTATAGATTTGTAGTATAGCCTGAAGTCTGGTAACGTGATACCTCCTGATTTATTCTTATTTCTGAGTAATGTATTTGCTATTTGAGGTTTTTTCCAATTCAATATAAAACGAAGTACTATTTTTCAGGTTGTTTAAAGTATGACAATGGTGCTTTAATAGAGATTACATTAAATCTGTAGATTGCTTTGGGTAGTATGGACATTTTAACAATGTTGATTCTTCCCAGCTATGAGCATGGTATGTTTTTCCATTTGGTAACATCTTCAGCTATTTCTTTTCTCAGAGTTTCACAGTTCTCTTTATAGAGAACATTCACGTCCTTTGTTAGGTAAATTCCCAGATATTTCATCTTCTTTGGCACTATTGTAAAAGGAATAGAGTACTTGACTATATTTTCAGCTTGACTATTGTTGGCATATATAAAAGCTACTGTCTTGTAAGTATTGATTTTGTATCCTTAGACGCTGCTGTATTCCTTGATGACTTCTGAGAGTTTGGAAGTTGAGTCCCTGGGATTTTCCAGCTGTAGGATCATATCATCAGCAAAGAGTGAGAGTTTGATCTCCCCTGACCCTATTTGGATACCCTTGATCGTCTTCTCTTGCCTGATCGCGACGGCTAAGACTTTCATTGCTATGTTGAATAGCAGTGGAGACAATGGGCATCCTTGCCTTGTTCCTGATGTGAATGTAAATGTTTTCAATTTTACACCATTCAATAGGATATTGGTTGTGGGTTTGCTGTAGATGGCCTCTATCAGTTTAAGAAATGTCCCTTCTATGTCTGTTTTCTTAAGTGTTCTGATCATGAGAGGGTGCTGGATATTATCAAAGACTTTCTTATGTCAACTGAGAGAATCATATGGTCTTTGTTTTTTATTTTATTGTAGTATTATATTTATAGATTTGCATATGTTGAACCAACCCTTTAACCCTGGAATAAAACCAACCTGATCATGGTGTATAATTTTTTTATGTGCTGTTGAATTCTGTTTGCTAAGATCTTATTGAATATTTTTTTGTATTGATATTCATTAATGAATGATATTCATTCTTTCTTTGTTGGATCCATTCCTGGTTTGGGTATCATGGTGGTATTTGCTTCATAGAATGTGTTGGGTAGTAGTCCTTCTTTCTATGCTTTGGAAAACATTGTATAATATAGGTAATAGTTCCTCTCGAAAGGTTTGATAGAATTCAGATGTGAAGCCATATGGTCCCCTACTTTTCTTTTTTTGGGAGATTTTTTATCATTGATGCTAGTTCAGTGATTGATATAGGTCTAATCAACATTTCTGATTCTTCCTGATTGAGTCTAGGAAGGTAGTGTGTTTCCAGGTATAGGGCCATTTCCTTCAGATTTTCATATTTCTGGGAATAGAGATTTTTGTAGTAATCATTGAGGAATTTTTAAATTTCTGAAGTGTCTGTTGTTATTTCTCCTTTATTATTTCAGATAGATGATATTAGAGATTTTACTTTTCTATTTCTGGTTAGATTGGCCAAAGGTTTATCAATTTTGCTGATCTTTTCAAAAACCAACTTTTTGTTTTGTTGATCTTCTGAATAATTCTTTTGTTTTCAATTTCATTTAATTTTGCCCTAATTTTGTTTTTTTCTTTTCTTCTGCTGAGTTTGGAATATTCTTCCTTTTCCAGTTGCTTGAGATGATACATTAAGTTGTTGGCTTCCTCTCTTTCTGTTTTCTTCCAATGCTATATATTTCCCTCTTAGGACTGCCTTTGCAGTATCCCATTGGTTTTGATAATTTGTGTCTTCATTATCGTTTTGTTCCAAAAATTTGGTAATTTCCTTCTTAATCTCGTCTTTGACTCAGCTATCATTCAGACTAAGATTATTTAGTTTCCATGAGTTTGTTTGGGTGTGAAGATTCCTGTTGCTCTTGAGTTCAACTTTTATTTCATGGTGGTCCAAGAAGATACAAGGAATAATTTCTGTAGTTTTAAATTTGATCGATTTTGGAGGATGACCTGTGGGCTGATGAGAAGAACGTATATTCAGTTTATTAGGGCGAAATGTTCTGTAGAGGTCTGTAAAGTCCATTTGTTCTAAGGTCAGCTTTAACTCTAATATTTCTTTGTTTAGTTTCTTCTTGGAGGATCTATCCAAAACTGTCAAAGGAGTGTTAAAATCTCCAACTATTATAGTGCCAGAAGATATCAAGTTGTTCATATCCATTAGTGTCTGCTTTATGAATTTAGGAGCATTCTGGTAGGGTGTATAAATGTTAATTATTGAAATCTCTTCATGTTGGGTGTTTCCCTTGACAAATATGTAATGATCTTCTTTATCTTTCTTTATCATTGTTGGTTTAAAGCCAATATTATCTGCTACTAAAATTGCAACCCCTTCTTTTTTCTGGTTTCCATTTGCCTGTAATGTACAACTCCATCCCTCCATCCTGAGTCTATTTTTATCCTTTAAGGTAAGGTACCTTGTAATACAGCAGATATCCAGTCTGAGTTTATGTATCCAGTCAGTCAGCCTGTGCCTCTTTAGAGGACAATTTAAACCATTCACATTAATTGAGAGAATTGATAAGCCTGGTTGTGTTTTGGGTGTCATAATTTTCAGAGGTCCAGTGGATATTTTTAATCCTTTCACCACTGTGGAAGTTGGGTTTTATTCAAAAATTCTGGGTGAGTTTACTTTGGAGATAGAGCATTGTGTTGGCCATTGTGGAGAATGGGACAAAATACCTCTCATTGGGTTCCAGGTTCCAGTTAAATTGTCTCAGGCGGTGCAAACCCTGCTCAATAGAGAGGGATTAAAGTGTCTCCAACAGCACACTTGGAGCCAGGGATCCACACTCCCTCCCAACAGACTCAGTCCAAACTGTTGTCTGTTTCTCTACTCACAGGCCCAGTTGGAACCAGGGATCATGCCCCTGCCCACTGATCTCAGTCCACACCCAGCTAGCCTCTGCTTGTCAGACCAGTTGAAGTCAGAGGACCACACCCCACCTGCCAGTGTCAGTCCACTGGCTGGCAAGCCTCTGTTCGCAGGCTTTGTTGGAGTGAGGGCATCAGCCTCGCCCTCCGGTCTTAGTCCACACCCAGCTAGCCTCTGCTTGCCAGAACAGTTGGAGTCAGGGGACCATGCCCTTGCCTGCCAGTCTCAGTCTACTGCCTGGTAAGCCTCTGTTTGCAGGCTCTGTTAGAGTTAGGGCACCTCACCCTACCTGTAGGTCTCAGTCCTCGCTAGGTGAGCCTCTGCTCACCAGCTCCCCTGGAGATGGGACCACTCCCTAGCCCTCAGGTCTTGGTTCACACCCAACAGTACAGGAGTACTTTTGGAATCAGGAGACCACACCCTTGCTCTTAGGTCTCAGTCCATGCCTACCAAGCCTCTGCTTGCAGGCCCAGCAGGGGCTGGGGACCAGTCCTGTCTGCTGCACTCAGTCTACACAGGGCAGCTCCTCTCCTTATGGGTGCCATCAGAGCCAGGGGGTCTGTACCCCATCCTGCCAGACACAGCCCAAACTGGGGGTCAGCACCACCACTGGCTGGACATAGTCATAACCAGGGGACTGCTCCACCTCCTGCCAAGTGTCCCTTTCTTCCCACACCTTCTTTCTTCCTCTTTAGTCACAGATTCCGTCCTGATGGTTAGTGGTCCACACTATGCCCAGATCTCTCAGGACAAGACCAAACACTCTGTGCTCTGGAAGGGGCAGAACTTCAGACCGCCATGTGAGGGGGAAAGGGTGGACTGGGAAGTTGGACTTGTGGGGGAAAATAACTGTTGAATTTTATGCCTGACGGGGTGGCGTCTAGATTCATAAGTGGGACCTCCCAGGAGAAAGAGACCTGGAGTTTAGTGGCTCTCTCCAACGAGGTAAAATGAGAGGTGTTTTGTTTCCTGCTCGTTTGCAGATAGCCTGTGGCAGTACTGCTTGGGGGAGGGGTCTCCTGACCTCTAGTCATAGGCTTTGTACCTGTAATTTGTTTTCTTGAATGCTCTTCTTTGGAGTTACAGCTTGCTGAACTTCTTTCTTCGCTCAGCTCCCCACCTTTGGCTTCATAGAGTTCGATTCCGTCCAGTTTTTCTTCCTCTGCTCAGGAGCCTATGCCAAGGATTACTACCAGTCAGCCATCTTCCTAGAATTCCCTAGTCTACAGATTCAATGCAATCCCTATCAAAATCCCTATGAATTTTTTTTTTTTTTTTACAGAAATAGAAAAATCCATGCTAGACTTCATGTGGACTCTCAAGGGATCCCTAAATAGCCAAAACAATATTGAAAAAGAACAAAACCAGAAATATTCTTTTCCTTGTTTCAAAACTTGCTACAAAGCTATAGTAATTAAAATGGTGTGATACTAACACAAGGACAGAACATATAGAAAATGGAAGAAAGAATAGAGCCCAGAAATAAAGTGTCATATATATGGTCTAGTGGCCCAAGAGTGCCAGTACCATTCAGTGGGGAAAGGAGTTATACACAGTGTTTTCAACAAATGTATTGGGAAAACTGAGTGTGCACATGCAAAAGAATATGGTTGGACCCTTACCTTATGCAAAAATTAACTTAAAATGGATCAGAGACCTAAATGTAAGAGCTAATATACACATACGAGACTCTTAGAAGAAAACTCAGGGACAAACCTTCATGACATTGGAATTGGCGGTAGGTACAGTGTGTCTTCAATTTACTAAATGTATATTTGAATATACGGTGGGCCCTTTGTGCCCATGAATCCATGGATTCAACCAGCCCCACCTCAAAAATAATTGGGACAAAAAAGTGCCTGTACTGAACATGTACAGGCTTTTTTTCTTATCATTATTTTCTAAAGAATACAGTGTAACAACATTTACATAGCATTTATATTGTATTAGTTATAAGTAATGCAGAGATAACTATAGGTTATATGCAAATAGAATGCCATTTTATATAAGGGATTGGAGCATCCTCAGATTTTTTATTTTTATTTTTTATTTTTTTTTTTGAGACAGAGCCTCAAGCTGTCACCCTGGATAGAATGCTGTGGCATCACAGCTCACAGCAACCTCCAATTCCTGGGCTCAAGCGAGTCTCCTGCCTCCGCCTCCCAAGTAGCTGGGACTGGAGGCGCCCACCACAACGCCCGGCCAGTTTTTGGATGCAGCCGTCATTGTTGTTTGGCGGGCCCAGGCTGGATTCGAGCCCACCAGCTCAGGTATATGTGGCTGGCGCCTTAGCCCATTGAGCCACAGGCGCCGAGCCACATCCTCAGATTTTGGGGGGCAAGTCCCCACAGATACCAAGGAACAACTCTGCACAGTGTTATGTTATAAAATATGTTTTACTTAAGAAACTGATGCAAGAAATCTATATGTTTTAAAACTAGCTTATTTAGATATAATTCACACACTATAAAATTCAGCCACTTAATACAACACAATGATTTTTAGTATATTTATATAGTTGTGCAACCATCACCACAATCTAATATTAGAACATTTTCATCATCTCTCCCCCTGCAAAAAACCCCTCATCCATTAGCTGTCATTCCTTATTCTCACTTTCCCCTCCCCCAACCCTCCACCCTACCTGCCCAGCCCTAGTCAATCAGTAATTTACTTTCTTTGTCTATGGAACAAATCTGTACTTTAACATGTTTTCATTCTTATTTCATCTCTTCTATTAATGGCTTTGTAAGATAGTAGTTTAAAAATTATTCACAGGTATTTTACTTTCAGTGTTTCAGTCAAAGATTAAGAGTTTGAGTCTGTATGGTGGCTTTCAAATCCAGAGCACTTACCAACAATACTTGTCATCAAAATTGGTATTACGTGAGTTGGTGGTATTTAATGAAGTAATTCATTGAAAAGGGCCTTGTTTTTATAAACTTTGTTTTTACTTGTTTGAAAGTATATTATACAATTGATTGAAGTTTATGGATGAGGATTTTGATATTTACTTGGTTAATGTTCAGTCTTTCATGGTATTTGTTTTTCTTTGTACAGTAGGTACCATGTAGAGGACAGGATGGATTTGGGATAGTTAGGCTACTGCCATTAGGGTACAGAAAGGCAAAAAAGTGTAAATTGTTAGGAGGTTAAAGGATAAAAAGTATTACTTTATGATAAGCAGCTATTCCTTACCCTCCATCATCTAATGTGGATGCAACATGCAAGAGTAAATAAAAAGTAAATTTACACATTACTTTACATTGAATCAAAGGCTAATTTTTTTTTAAATTGTAGAAAACTTTTTAAAGGCAGAGGCATTTGTGCATGTGTGTTAATTGTTAATACAGTTGAAATCTAGTTTCTTTGAAAACTGGGTTTGTAGACTATGCTATTAATAGCACTGTGGGAAGATGTTTGTTTTGTGATTAAAAGACAGAACTTAGAGTCTCCATGAATAATGTAGGTATTTGAATAATCTTGGATTTTTACCTACATATCAAAATCTGTGTAAATTCTTATGATTTTGAAATATAAACTTTAATTTTAATGTCAACATGTTTGTAGTTAAAAGAGGTATTTTTGAATACTAAGAATTGATATATCAGATGACTGAATAAAGCACTGACTCTCACTGATACTCATGTCCTTGTTTTCTAGGTGGTTTTACTGCGCGATGCTGCTCTCCTTAGGGATGCTCATGCTGTCAGCCACACAAGTCTACACCATCTTGACTGTTCAGCTTTTTGCATTCTTAAACCTACTCCCTGTAGAAGCAGACATTTTAGCAGTAAGTATAGTAAAATTTATCCATGTCTAAAGTCATCTCTTAAAGAAAAACTTTTAGCCCTGAATGATGGAATCTTATGTTTTTATCTACACACATACCCAAGTACAAATACATAGTTACTTCACAGTGGGGTATCTTATTCCTTTTTTATTGCTTAATATTTAATGTAAGATCTCATGCAAAGTAAGTACCTGATACATGATGTTGATTTTGAGGATATGTGTGCATCCACAGGGGCTTGTGCACACATAACTGTAAGCTTGTGTGTTTATGTAGCTTTTTACTGGTTTTCTTGGTACCAGTATATCTCTGATGATTTTACGATTCGATGGTATCTCTTTTGATAATAATATTTAAACAAATTCTACAAGATATCCATAGAAAATGTCAACCTAAGATTAGCATTAGTGTATCAGAAGAAAGCACAGTGATCCGTCTTTTTTTTTTTTTTTCTAGAGACAGAGTCTCACTTTATTTTCCTCAATAGAGTGCTGTGGTCTCACACAGCTTACAGCAACCTCCAACTCCTGGGCTTAGGCAATTCTCTTGCCTCAGCCTCCCAAGTAGCTGGGACTACCGGCACCTGCCACAGTGCCCAGCTATCTTTTTGTTGCAGTTCGGCTGGGACCAGGTTTGAACCCGCAACCTTCGGTATGTGGGGCCAGCGCCCTACCCACTGAGCCACAGGTGCCGCCCAGTGATCTTGTCTTTCATCATGGTTAGAAACATTTTAAAAGTAGAAAATTGTTCCTTAAAACCTTAGATGTTCTCACTAAGTTACTGTCCTACTATCTTCTACACTCGAAGTGTATGGACAGTCCCTGACTTTAGATGGTTCAACTAATTAATGATTTTTTTTAACTTTATGATAATGGCAAAGCCATATGCATCCTGATGAATACTCCTTGACCTAACATGGAGTTATGTCCCGATAAACACATTGTAAGATGAAAACATTGTGAGTAGAATTTGACTCACAAAACATTTCTGACTTAGGATTGAGGGATTTATGCAGATGTAACTCCCATTGTAAGTCAAGGAACATCAGTTTCTATTTTCTGTTTCTCATTTTTTTCAAAGTAGAAAAAAGAGGATGTAGCTGTGTGTGCATGCATGTGCACATGCACACACCAAAACTTTAGGTCTGTGCTGAAGACCTACTATTGTTACTTTATGATGCAACTGATTTGCTTAGTGATATCAGGTAAGAAATAGAAGGGCTAGAATTAATGCTTACGAAAGGTTGATATGGTTCTCACCTGTGCTTCTGCATATTGTGGCATTTCTGGAAGATTCCAGGATCATTATAGAACTTGGGCAAGCCAGGCTGGTTTCCACACTGTAGCTTTTGAAAGCAGAGCAACTTCAGTAGTCTAGTAAGATTTCACGCCCTCTGTCACCCTTTTTAGGGAACTTGTTGATTAGGCTTGTTTCCTAGAATAGTCTGGGTCTTTTCCATTTGGAGTCGAAGGAGAATCTTTAAGGATTAAATCCATTGCTATTCAAATCTCCCCTTTAAATTGGTTACCAAAGCCTTGGGAATGTTCTTGCAATGACTTTCTCCTTGTCTCCCTTTACTCCTTTGATTTCTTCCATTTTGTTTTTCTCTTTCTCCCCCTCTGTTGTTGTTAATGCCTGTCATTCCTTTTGTCTTCTTTCTTTCTTTTATACCTGAGAGGGATTTTTATTGTAGGTCCAGCTGTCTGATGGGTTAAATGATTTGCAGTAGACTGCTTTGGGAATTTAAATAGCTGTATTACCTTGATCAAATTACTTAGCTGCTTATAAACCCCTCAGTTTATTTGCAAACTCTGGAGTGTGGCAGTGATGATTAAATAAACCAAACTTAGAACAGTAACAGACATGTAGTAAATGTTTTGTGTATCATTATTGAGATGGGTGCCAACTGCTTCATCACCCCCATAAGATGGATGCCGGTGGCCTCATGATGGCCTCACACCACCTCCTGGGTAGGAGGAAGGGGAAAAAGAGGTAAATGAAATGATGCCAACTAAGTCCCATTACTCTTAGACCGGTCTGGATCAGACCGGAACAGAACAAGATAAGAACTAATGGGCCAAGTTCTGTCATGATGAGGGTTAACAAGCTAAGTGCTATGACAAATTGTTTTATTCTCTAACTTCCAGATCTGCCTGATATGTTGCCATATCTGCTTTATGTGACCTTTATGTTACCTATCTGCTAATCCATTAAATTGCAAGGTTCGCTTCTATAAAAGGGGTCACCATGATCCCGTGCTTCCTTTTTGCTTCTTTTGCCAACTTTTAGCCCACCTGTTTGTCCCTTTGCCAACTTTCAGACTAGAAAAACCCCAACTTCAGACCCCTCTAGGCTCTCTCACTTAGTCTGCTTTAGACCTTGCTGAGACAGCCCTGCGGTTAGTAAAAGACTCCTTTTTAAACTTCTAATTTGAGTCGGTGGTCCTTATCTCACCCCATAACAGTTATAACAATCATTCTAATCATCCTTCACTCATCCCCTCGGGAAGATATGAAACTACCTGAGCTTTGTTTTTTAATTAGAGACAAAACAAAATGTTAGATGTAGAAGAATGGTCAATCCTTTCTGCCAACAGTATTCCCTGTGCATCAGGCATTGATGTGTGGAATATATGTTGATGTCATCGAGTGGGGGAACCATGAACCTGGGTGCTGCTTAAATCTGCTCTCTGTGCTGGCACCGGAGGACAGAAGGCTGACTGAATACAGAGAGAGCTGGAGGGGAGTAGCTTATGAAAGCATATAACTTGTAAAAAGGGGAACTAAAAATCAAGGCAGAGGAACTGGATGTGACACAATCATTCAAAGGAAGTGAATCAGGAAGTAGAAAACATTAGCTTTTCCTTTCAGTTGTATAAGGGCATCCCTGAAATCTGAGCTTGTAGTAATACAGATTTAAATAAATTGGACATCAGGTTGATTCTGCTTGCATTTGGAGAAGAATTGGGATTCCTCTTTTGTAAAGAAAGTCAAATTTAGTTGTATTATTGGTATGCCAAGATGCCTTTCATTTTTGTTTTTGTGGGAGTTTGTTGTTGCTGTTGGCAGCTGAATTCCCACTTGACTTTTAATTCCTTGACAACAGTTTTTGTCCAACTAGTTGGTGAGTTCTGAGAGGCTCTGGAGATGCAACTGTGTCCCTGACTAGTCAGTAAGCCCTCTTACCCGAGTGCCTGGAAGGCAGGACTGTCTCTTACTGAACTCTATGTTCCTGGTGCTTCATGTCAGTTACACATCAGGAATTCAATAAATGTTTGAGCTCAGTACCTTCTTGTAGAGATTTAGTTCTGTTTCATCTTCTTTTAATTTTTTCCTTGGTACTTTTAGATTATTGTTTTCATCTTTTATCTCATTGTTTCTCTTTCCTTTGACCCCCAAAATGAATGTAACATTATATATAGGTTTATGATAGAAACATGGCGTTTTAGAACTGCACTTCAGAGATAACTCCATTAGGCTAAATGTTCATAGGCCCACAGACCACAATTGACTGATTAGCTTTGAGTTGTGCTATGATTTTATTGAGAGAAGTATCCATCTTAGATCTTAGTTTCATAGAGTCAGGCAATCTAATTTTGATTGATCCTCAGTCTTCCTTTTGGTTTTGTTGTCTAGATTTGCCAGAGAGAATTGGTTTCGTGGATAGTTGTGAGGGTCGGAGATTGATGTAAGCAGAGAAGTGCCCAACACCTGGTAGTGTGAATGGATTGGATTATATAGCATGATAGCCATGTGCTTCAGCCATGGAGTTACCATCTGAGCTGAATTTCAGCTCTACCTCTAGGTTGTTACTTGACTTTGGGTAAATTATTTAACACTTCTTAAATTGTAGTTAACTAATTATAAAAGTGGGAAAGAATGAAAGACTTCATAGGTAGTAGGTTAAGAGCCAGGGCTCTGGAGCCAGACTGCCTGGGTTAGAATCTTGGTTCCTCTAATTTACTAGATTAAGTTATTTTCAACCTTTTGTTGTCAATCTATAGAATAATAATCTCCTACCTTTTTGGTACCAGGGACCATGTTTCAAGGAAGACAGTTTTCTTCATGGATGGGAGTGTGGTGAGGGCGGGGGCAGGAGGCAGAACTCAGGAGGTGATACAGGGATGGGGAGTGGCTGAAACTTCACTTGCTTATCTATTGCATACCTCTTGCTGTGCACCCAGTTCCTAAAAGGCCACAGACTGGACCAATTTTTGGCACCAGGGTCCTGTTTCATGGAAGATAATTTTTCTATGGATAGGGAAACGGTGTGGGGCGGATGGGATGGGAGGTGGAGCTCAGGTGATGATAATGTGTGGCCAGGTTGGTAACAGTTTGTATACCTCTGCTGGTTGGCAGCCCGGGGGTGAGGACCGCCATTATATAGGTGTCCCAAAAGTCACCTCATGTAGGGAAAATGGGAAATTGTAGGTAAATGTACCTTTATTTACAAAATATTCATTATAAAATTTTATAAAGGTAGACAACAAATAGAGAATATTTTGTAACTATTTCATAAACTTTTGTAATTCATTTTCACTATGTCTGATGACTTAGGGGCAATTTTTGGGACACTTTGTAGAAAGACAATGGTAGTAATAGTGGCCTATTTTTGTTGGGTTTTTATGAGGATTAAATACATCAATATCTATAATGTGAAACATGATGTGCTCAATAATTGTTAACTATTACTTTCTTTTCTTTTTAAATTTTTAAATATATGTATTTTATTATTCTTCATTACATTATTTACCGCCCCCCTCCGTGGTAAGACAGAATTGATTTACAGAAAAGAATACAGAAAACACCAAAGCTCCTGGTAGAGGGAGAGATTTCAAGTGGGGAGAGAGATG
>CAUYRH010083178.1:0-10650 GCA_963574655.1 Perodicticus potto | reverse complement strand
AGAAGTGTCATGCTAAATTGACCATTAGCATAAGACCATCTACTGGCCATAATAAATTTTTAAAAATGCATAAAATCCAAACTGCCATAACAAATTTAAAAGAAATCCACAATGGTTAGAATATGCAGGACATCGGCTCGGCGCCTGTGGCTCAACGGGCTAAGGCACCAGCCATGTACACCTGAGCTGGCGGGTTCGAATCCAGCCTGGGCCCGCCAAACAACAATGACGGCTGCAACCAAAAAATGGCCAGGCGTTGTGGCGGGCGCCTGTGGTCCCAGCTACTTGGGAGGCAGAGGCAGGAGACTCGCTCGAGCCCAGGAATTGGAGGTTGCTGTGAGCTGTGATGCCACGGCACTCTATCCAGGGTGACAGCTTGAGGCTCTGTCTCAAAAAAAAAAAAGAATATGCAGGACATCTCTTTAAGTAGGCCCTTTAGGGCAGTGCACAACCAGAGCAATCATATACGGCAGCTCCGGACATGGTCACTGCAAACAAGCCAACTCCTTCCACTAGTTCCCAGCCAAAGAATGAACAATCTTCTCCCCTGGAGGGAATACCAGCTATGCTAGACACAACAGACAGCTGGGTATGCAGAAGACAAAGAGATTTCTAAGGGTGATTTTGACTACATTTAATCTTCCCCTTATCCAGAACTTATATAAGGGATGACTTTCCCTGGCATGTTTAGTCATCAGAAAATGTTACTGACTCTAGTGTGTGTGTGTATGAATATATATAATAATATAATATGTATAATAGATTCAAATTTGAGAGGAAGTATGAACACATGAAAGGAAGGTGCTGAAATACATGAATTTTTTTTTTTTTTTTTTTGCAGTTTTTGGCCAGGGCTGGGTTCGAATCCACCACCTCTGGCATATGGGGCTGCCGCTCTACTCCTTTGAGCCACAGGCGCCACCTGAAATACATGAATTTTGATGGTTTTCTCAGCTAATTTCAGTTTTCATAGACAACTAAATGTCTATTCAGAGAGTGTGCTCCCTTTCCAGAGTGTAGACGTATCACTATATAGTCAAGGATCACAATTTTCACCATCCCCCTTTTTCTAATCTTCCCCCACCCCCCACATCTAGATGTGACAAGTTTTCACCAATACAAGTAATGTGTGTCACTTCTAGGCTAAGGCAATTATGAAGCAGAGGTGCCTTCTCCACCTGCCCTGCCCATCTGTAGGCTGAGCCCTGAGGGGAAGGTAAAGCTGAAAATTAGTCCCTGGAGCCCTGCCAGCTGGGATTCATACTGCTCTGCTGCAGAGTGGGAAAGTTTCATTGCCTTAAGCAATAAAAGTAAAAGCCACCAAACATTGGGAGTTTATTCATCACAGTGTCTAGCATTACCTTACTTAATATAATAGGTTATTAATGCATTTTGTCAGCAGATACCAAGGAACAAAGTTATAGCAACTTTATGGAGGAAAAATGAAAAAAACTGAGGCCATTACTTTCTTCTGTAAATGGCAAAGGACTACTCTTCCTAAACTTCAGGGTCAAGTACTAGTGTAATTTACATAGGTATTGCACGGGAGCATGCTTTTGCAAGGCCCTGAACAGGCTTTTTGGAAGGCTGCTTTCTGCTCCTCCTTTCTGGAGAATGGGACCTGTGGCAGTGGGTGCAGGTCGTGGCAGAAAGCCCACCCCAGCTAGGCCTGTCTTTGACTATTCTTGCCATTGCCATTGCAGGTGTTCACTCTCACCTGATCCAGGTGCAGCATGTGAGGGCCTGGAACAGCTCCAAAGCTCTCTTTTGTATAAAGATTATCGTATTTCAGGGGAGGAGGTAATGGGAGGAAGTGCTATGGTACAGTGGAATCTAAATGGAATTTCAGTGAAATCCCAGGTCAACATCACCACACGAGTGAGGCCAAGTGCTTACATTCTACCTAAATATCTGGCCTCTTTGCAGCTTAGAACAGAAGTTCTCCTTGTCTATCACTGTTTAAGGAATTTCTCCAGCTTACTCATTCTGGTTTAACATTACTGTTAGTGAACCAGGGCACGGTTTCGCTGTTTAGTAATTGATTCAATCTCTAACCTCTAAATTCAAGCTTTTTTTTTTTTTTTTGAGACAGAGTCTCATTATGTCACCCTGGGTAGAGTACCATGGCGTCACAGCTCACAGCAACCTCAAACTCTTGGGCTTAACCAATTCTCTTGCCTCAGCCTCCCAAGTAGCCAGGACTACAGGTGCCCGCCACAATGCCCAGCTATTTTTTTTTTTTATTGTAGTTGTCATTGTTCTTTGGCAGGCCCGGGCTGGATTGGAACCTGCCAGCTCTGGTGTATGTGGCTGGCGCTCTAGCTGCTGAGCTACAGGCACTGAGCCTAAACTTAAGCTTAATAGACATGGTGAATAGTGATGTTAAGAGCATCTCATACTCTGCAGTGTAACTTCTCACCTGTACTAATATTTGAAACCACCACATTAAAGTGACTATGTTAACACAGATGCCTGCCTGTCACTTAGTTTTAACTTCTAGACACCTAGCCTCAGTGTGTAGATGCCCCAAGGGAAGCTCATCATCTAATTCATGATAACAAACTAGAAATCACAGAAGAGTACTGATTAAAGCAGGAGCCAGGATTTGGGGAGCCTATATTTTATACATTGTAGGGAGAGTATTTAGAAAAGAAATACCAAATTACAAATTCAAAACTATGAACAAAAGTATTTATTTAGAATGAGAAAAAATACAGCATACTACAAATTTAAAATGCCACAAACATCACAAAATCCAAAAATAATTTAGCAGCATGTTATTACTGTATTCTTGTCAACTGGCTGTTACAGGATGTTTGTTACATTTCTGGGCTGTCTACTCTGATTACTTCTTTATATAACAGTGGTTCTCAACCTTCCTAATGCTGTGAACTTTGATACAGTCCAAAGGGGTCGTGACCCACAGGTTGAGAACCGCTGTTATATAGTAATCATTCATTTTTTTTTTTTTTTTTTTTTTTTGTGGAGACAGAGTCTCACTTTATCACCCTCGGTAGAGTGCTGCGGCATCACACAGCTCACAGCAACCTCCAATTCCCGGGCTCAAGCAATTCTCTTGCCTCAGCCTCCTGAGTAGCTGGGGCTACGGGCACCCGCCACAGTGCCCAGCTATTTTTCTGTTTTGCAATTCATCCGAGGCTGGGTTTGAACCTGCCACCTTCGGTATATGGGGCCGGCGCCCTACTCGCTGAGCCACAGGCGCCATCCTAATCCATATATTTTTTATAGAAAGAATAGAAAAACAACTTTGTGTTTCCTCTAGAATGCTTAATCCAAAATTTTCTTTTTTTTATTATTGATCCTTAGAAAAGTTTTTTTTTGCTTTTTGCTTGTTTGATTGTTTTAGCTTCACAGCTTGTTATTGTTAAGAGGGAAGGAGGGAGGGGGATTGGTGTGCTCTCACCTAATGGGCACAATTTGAGGGTATATGACACACGTCCTGGGTGTGGGACACGATTATAACAGGGACCTTACCTAACAAATGCAACCATCGTAACATAATTGTTTGTACCCTCATATCAATCTGAAATAAAAAAACTTGTTATCAGTGAATTTATTTATTTTTTTAGGATTTCTAATAACTTTGGGGGAAGCCTCCCTCAAATTTCTTTCTTCTATGAACTAGCATAGCTGTACTCACCATTAAAAAAAATTATAATGGGGACATAATAGTTGTATATATTTATATAGTACTTGTGTTGTTTTGATACAGACATACAATGTACATTAATTAAATAAGGGTAACTAGGGTACCCATCACCTACCTCAGGTATTTGTTATTTCTTTGTGTTAGGAACATTCCAATTCCACTTTTTTCATTATTTTAAAGTATACCCTAACTTACTGATTACGGTCAATTGTGCTATCAAATATTATTCTTTATACGTAACTATCTAACTATATGTTTATACCCATTAACCGTCCTCACTTTATCCCCCCTTCCTGTTACCTTCCCACTCTTTGGTAACCATCATTCTACTCTCTATTTCCATGAGATCAGTTGTTTTAGTTTAGTTTGGTTTAGTTTTGTTTGTAGAGACAGAGTCTCACTTTATTGCCCTCCATAGGGTGCCGTGGCGTCACACAGCTCACAGCAACCTGCAACTCCTGAGCTTAGGCAATTCTCTTGCCTCAGCCTCCCGAGTAGCTGGGACCACAGGCGCTCACCACAACGCCCAGCTATTTTTTTGTTGCAGTTCAGCCGGGGCTGGGTTTGAACCCGCCACCCTCCATATATGGGGCCAGCGCCTTACTGACTAAGCCACAGGCGCTGCCCGAGATCAGTTGTTTTTAATAATTTGCTCCCACATATGAGTGCGAACATGTAGGATTTGTCTTTGTGTGCTTGGCTTATTTCACTTAATGTTCTCCGGTTCCATCCATGTTGTTGCAAATGGCAGGATTTTATTCTTTTTTGTGTGTGTATAATATTCCATGTGTATATGTACCACATTTCCTTACCCATTCATCAATTGATGAATAATTGTGTTTATTCCAAATCTTGGATATTGTGAATAGTGCTGTAGCAAACATGGGAAGGAAAATACTCTTCTGGTTTTTTTTTTTTGAAACAGAGTCTTACTATGTTGCCTTCAGTAGAGTGCCGTTGTGTCACAGCTCACAGCAACCTCTAACTCTTGGGCTTAAGTGATTCTTTTGCCTCAGCCTCCTGAGTAGCTGGGACTACAGGCACCCATCACAATGTCCGGCTATTTTTTTTGTGTGTGTGGCAGTTGTCATTGTTGTTTTAGCTGGCCTGAACTGGGTTTGAACACCAGCCTCAGTGTATGTGGCTGGCACTGTAACCACTGTGCTATAGGCGCCCAGCCAGAAAAATAACATTTTGATACACTGAATTCCCCTCCTTTGCATATATACCCAATAGTGGAATTTCTAGGTCATATGGTAGTTCTATTTTTAGTTTTTTGAGGAACTTCCAAACTATTTTTCATAGTTTGTGAATTAGTTACACTGATTTGTAAATTGGTTGCAGAAATTTACATTCTCACCAGCAGTTTACAAGGGTTCTTCTTCTTCCACATCCTCACCCATATTCATCATTGCCTGTCTTTTTGATAGAAGCCATTTTAACTGGGGTGAGATTATCTCTCACTGTCGTTTTGCATTTCTCTGGTGATTAATGATGTTGAATATTTTTCGTATACCTGTTGGCCATTTGTATGTCTTCTTTTGAGAAATGTCTATTCAGATCCTTGGCTTATTTTTAAAAGCTGATTTGTTTTTCCTGTTGAGTTGTTAGAGCTCCTTATACGTTCTAGGTTTTTTTTGGTGAGATAGAGTCTCACTCTGTCACCCAGGCTAGAGTGCTGTGGCATCAGCCTAATTCATAGCAACCTCAAGCTCTGAGTTTAGGTGATTCTCCTGTCTGAGCCTCCTGAGTACCTGGAAGTACACGTGTCCACCTCAACGCCTGGCTAATTTTTCTATTTTTAGTGGAGACAGGGGTCTCACTCTTGTTCAGGCTGGTCTTGAACTCCTGAGCAAAAGTGATCCTCCTGCTGTGGTGTCCTAGAGTGCTAGTATTACAGCGGAGCCACTGCACCCAGCCTATTCCAGGCTTTTGTTTTCTTTTCTTTTCTTTCTTTTTTTTTTTTTTTTTGAGAAAGAGTATCACTATGTCATCTCCTGGGTAGAATGCCGTGGTGTCTGTGGTGTCTGAGCTCACAGCAACCTCAAACTCTCAAACCCGTGGGCTCAAGAAGTCCTCTTTCCTCAGCCTTCCAAGATGCTGGGATTACAGGCACCTGCCTCAACACCTGGCTAGTTTTTCTATTTTTGGTAGAGACGGTGTCTCACTCTTGCTCAGGCTGGTTTGAACTCCTGAGCTCAAGCAATGCACCTTCCTCAGCCTCCCAAAATGCTAGGATTACAGGCAGGAGCTACCATGCTCAGCCCTATTCTAATTATTAATGCTGTGTCAGATAAGTAGTTTGCAAATATTTTCTCCTGCTCTGAGGGTTGTCTCTTCCTTTTGTTGATTGTTTCCTTTGCTGTGCAGAAGCTTTTTAGTTGGATGTGATTCCACTTGTCTAATTTTGCTTTGGTTACTTATTGGAGGGTATTACTCAAGAAGTCCTTGCCCAGACCAATGTCCTGTAGTGTTTCTCCAATGTTTTCTTTTAGTAATTTCATAGTTTCAAATCTTAGGGTTAGGTCTTCAATACATTTGGATTTGATTTTTAATATGGAGAGATAAGGGTCTAGTTTCATTGTTCTTCCTATAGATATCCAGTTTTCCCAGCACCATTTATTGAGGAGATTGTCCTTTCCCCACTATATATTCTTGGCAAATTTGTCAAAGATAAGCTCATTACAGATGTATGGATTTATTTTTGGGTTCTCTGTGCTGGGTTCCACTGTTCTGTGTGTCTGTTTTTATGCCAATACCATGCTGTTTTGATTATTATGGCTCTGTAGTATAATTTGAAGTCAGGTCAAGTGATTCCTCCAATTTTGTTCTTTTTTGCTCTGGACAGCTTTAGCTATTCTGAATCTTTTGTAGTTTCATATAAATTTTAGGATTATATTTTCCTATCTCTGTGAAGAATATCATTGGTATTTTGATGGGGATTGCACTGAATCTTTAGATTGCTTTAAGTAGTAAGTACATGTTAACAATATTGATTTTTCCAGTTCATGAGCCGGGACTATCTTTCCATTTTTTTGTGTCCTCATTGATTTCTTTCATTAATGTTTTATAGTTTTCATTGTAGAGAGCTTTCACTTCTTTGGTTAAGTTTATTCTTGGTATTTTATTTTACGTGTAGCTATTGTAAATGGTATTGTTCACTGTTGGTGTGTAGGAATGCTACTGATGTTTATATGTTGATCTTGTACACTGCAACATTACTGAATTTGTTTATCAGTTCAAATAGTTTTGGGGTGGAGTCTTTAGGTTTCTCTAGATATAAGACCATATTGGCTAAAAACAAGGAGTTTGGATGTCCTTTCTTTCTCTTGTCTGGAGTTCTCTAGCCAGAACTTCCAGTACTATGTGAATGACAGTGGTGAAAGTGGGCTTCCTTGTCTTGTTCCAGATGTTAGAGAAAAGGCTTTCAGTTTTCCCCATTCAGTATGATACTAGCTATAGGTCTGTCATATGTGGCTTTTATTGTGTTGAGGAAAGTTCCTTCTATAAACAGTTTTCTGAGTTTTTAATCATGAAGGGATGTTGAATTTTATTCAATGCTTCTTCAGCATCAATTGAAAAGATCATATGTGGGCGGCGCCTGTGGCTCAAAGGAGTAGGTCACCAGCCCCATATGCCTGAGGTGGCAGGTTCATACCCAGCCCCGGCCAAAAACTGCAAAAAAAAAAAAAGAAAAGATCATATGTTTTTGTACTTTTCTCTTGATATGATGTATCACATTGATTGATTTATGTATGTCCAACCATCCTTGCCTCCCTAGAATGCATCCCATTTGAACATGATGAATAATCTTTTTAATGTGTTGTCAAATTCTATTTGCTAGTGTTTTTTTGAGGATTTTTGCATCTATGTTCATTAGAGATATTGGATTATAATATTCTTTTTTGTTGTGTCCTTGGTTTGGGTATCAAGGTGATATAGACCTCATAGGATGAGTTTGGGAGTATTCACTCCTCAATATTTTGGAATAGTTTAAGTAGGATTGGTACAATAGTTCTTTGAATACTTGGTTGAATTCATCAGTGAAGACATTTAGTCTTGGGATTTTCCTTTAATGGTAGACTTTTATTACTGCTTCTGTCTTATTACTTATTATTAGTTTATCCAGGTTTTAGATTTCTTCCTGGTTGAATCTTGCTAGTTGTAGGTGTCTAGGAATTTATTCATTTCTCCTAGGTTTTCCAATTTATTGGCATACGGTTGCTCATAATAGTCTCTAATGAACCTTTGGGTTTCTGTAGTATCAGTTGTAATGTTTCCTTTTTCATCCCTGATTTTACGTACTTGGCTCTCTATTTTTTTCTTAGTCTGGCTACAGGTGTGCCAATTTTGTTTATTTTTTCAAAATATCAACTTTTCATTTCATTGATCTTTTGTATTGATTTTTTGGTTTCAATTTCATTTATTTCTGCTTTGATCTTTATTATTTCTTTTCTTCTACTAATTTTGAGTTTAGTTTGCCCTTGTTTTTCTATTTCTTTGAGATGCATCATTAGGTTGTTTATTTGGAGCTGTTCTACTTTTTAAATATAGGTACTTATTGCTATAAACTTGACCCTTATTGATTTCACTGAATCCTATAGGCTTTGATGTGTTGTAGTTTCATTTTATATTTGTTTATATTTGTTTTGAGAATATTTCTTTCTTTTTCTCTTTTTTTTTCTTCATTTTTTCCCTTTCTTTTCTTTCTTCCTTTCCTTATTTTTTTTTTTTAGACAGAGTCTCACTCTGTCACCTCTCACCCTGGGTAGAGTGTCACAGCAACTTCAAATTCCTGAGCTCAAGTGATCCTCTTGCCTCAGCTGTCCTAGTAGCTGGGACTACAGGTGCCCATCACAACCCCAGATAGTTTTTCTATTTTTAGTAGAGACAGGGTCTTGCTTTTGCTTAGCTTGGTCTCAGACTAAGTTCAAGTAATCCACCTGCTTTGGCCTCCCAGAGTACTAGGATTGCAGGCATGAGCCACTCACTGCACCTTGCCAGAAATATTTCTAATTTCCTTCTTAGTCCCTTCCTTGACCTGCTGATCATTCTGAAGTATCTCAATTAATTTTCATGTTTGTATATTTTCTGAGTTCCTCTTGTTATTGATTTCTAGTTTTATTCCATATGTTCAGAGAAAATAATTAATATAATTTCAATTTTTTTTTGAATTTTTAAAGACTTGTTTTGTGGCCTAACATATGGTCTGTCCTTGAGAATGATCCATGAACTGAGAAGAAGAACATGTGTTCTGCAGCTAAAGGATGAAATGTTCTGTAAATATTTACTAGGTCCATTTGGTCTATAGTGCAGATTAAGTTCGATACTTTTGTTGTTGTTGTTGTTGTTTTTGTTGTCGTTATTGATTTTCTGTCTACACGATCTGTCCAGTGCTGAAAGTGGAGTGTTGAGGTCTCTGATTATTATTTTACTGAGGTCTGTATCTCTCTTTAGCTCTGATAATATTTACTTTATATATCTGGGTGCTCCAGTTTTGGGTGCATATATATTTATAATTGTTGTATCTTCTTGCTGAAGTGACCATTTATCATTATATAATGGTTTTCTTTGTCTCTTTTTACAGCTTTTATTTTGTAATCTATTTTATCCAACAGAAGTATAGCTGCTCTAGCTCTTTTCTTGTTTCTATTTGCATGGAATATCTTTTTCCATTCTTTTATTTTCAGTCTATGTGTGTCTTTGTAGGCGAAGTGTGTTTCTTGCAGACAACATAAGTTGGGTCTTTTGTTAGTGTGTGTGTGTGTGTGTGTGTGTGTGTGTGTGTATGGAGGGGGAGGGGGTGGGGGTGAGGACCAGAAATCTCTCTAGTTAAATTCTAAAAGGACTCTAATGGGATCTTGTTTTTGTTTTTGATCCATTCAGCCTTTCTATGTCTTTTGATTGCAGAGTCCATTCACACTCAATGTTATTACTGATAGGTAAGAATTTACCAGTGCTATGTTGTTATTTTATTTTTGGCTATTTTGTGGTCCTCTCTTCCTTCCTTCTTTCCTTCCTGTCTTCTCTTGCATAAAAGTGATCTTTCTGGGCGGCACCCATGGCTCAGTGAGTTGGGCACTGGCCCCATATACTGAGTGTGGCTGGTTCAAACCTGGGCCCAGCCAAACTGCAACAAAAAATTAGCTGGGCTTTGTGGTGAGCACCTGTAGTCCCAGCTCAGGAGGCTGAGGCAAGAGAATCTCCTAAGCCCAGGAGTTGGAGGTTGCTGTGAGCTGTGTGATGCCACAGCATTCTACCGAGGGCGATAAAGTGAGACTCTGTCTCTACAAAAAAAAAAAAAAAAAAAGTGATCTTTCTCTGGCTTTTTAATTTTTGTGTATGTGTTGTAAATTTTTAGTTTTGAGGTTATCATGAGGCTTGCATCAAACATTTTATAGCCAATTATTTTAAACATATTACTACTCTGTTAATAAATAAATAACCAAGGAGAAATCTAACAGAGTCTACCCTTTAACTCCACCTTCCTTGTTTTTTAATTTTTTTTTTTTTTTGAGGCAGAGTCTCACTTTGTCACCCTCATCAGAGTGCTGTGGCATCACAGCTCATAGCAACCTCAAACTCTTGGGCTCAAGCAATTCTCTTGACTCAGCCTACCAAGCAGGTGGGACAATAGGTGCCCACCAACAGCACCTGTCTATTTTTTAGAGATGGGATCTTACTCTGGCTCAGGCTGGTCTCAAACCTGTGAACTCAGGCAATCCACCTGCCTTGGCCTCCCAAAGTGCCAGGATTACAGGCGTGAGCCACCATGCCCAGCCTGCTTTTAAATTTTTTTATTGTTTCCATCCATATCTGTTTTTATCTATCTTTTTATTTTTTTTTATTTTTATTCAATCATAATTGTGTACATTAGTGCAATCATGGGGCACAATGTGCTGACTTCATATACAATCTGAAATATTTTCATCGAACTGTTTAACATAGCCTTCATGGCATTTTCTTAATCACTATATGAA
>CAUYRH010083176.1:0-16212 GCA_963574655.1 Perodicticus potto | reverse complement strand
TTGGCGTGGATGTGGAGAAAAGGGAACACTCCTACACTGCTGGTGGGAATGCACACTAATACGTTCCTTTTGGAAGGAGGTTTGGAGAGTACTTCGAGATCTAAAAATAGACCTTCCTTTCGACCCTACAATTCCCTTACTAGGTGTATACCCAGAAGACCAAAAACCACACTACAACAAAGACATCTGCACTAAAATGTTTATTGCAGCCCAATTCATAATTGCTAAGTCATGGAAGAAGCTCTAGTCATCTTTTAAACCCAACTCAAGCAGCCTTCCCTGGGGAGGCCTCCACAACCCGCCAGACCAGCTCAAATTCCTTTCCTATAACTGTCCTAGCATCAGCTTCTCTCTTTGCTAGCAGCCTTTACAATTGCAACTTCTCACCCAGTTTTGACAGTGCTGTGTTAATTCCATCTTCCACACTGAGCTGTGCTCTCAGTGAGGGCAACAACCGGGGAAGTTTTCACCCACCATTTGAGATGGACCTCGGCTGCGTTTTCTCCCTACAGTTAATGTCCCTCCTTTTGGAAACAGTATCCCAATTTTGCTTTGAGGAAGCCTGTGCCCCATTTTCAATACACGCACTGCCCTGGGGAGGGGACACGTGGCCTGGGTTTAAGCTCGTCTGGTCTTTCTATTTCCCTGACCAGAAACGAGCGCCTGATTCAGTTTGGGGCGATAAGACGGAGTGAACAGGGGGGTCGGATGGACGTGCTTTCGCAGATGGTTTCTTCTGATTAGAAGATTACGACGACGTGAACAGAACGATGCCTTAGAGCGCAGAGCTTGGACAGAGGCCAGTGCGGAGGAAGTCGAGCCGGGGACAGACACTGAGGCCATAGTCTGCGGCCTAAGTCCAGCTACGGCTGAAACCAGTGCTCTCCCCAGCACAGGATTTTTCCACCCTAGGAGCCAGTGTGTGCCTCACATGTTTAAACCCACACGAATTACATGTCCTGTCCTTAAAAACTAAGTTTTCTGACACACTACTGGTCTCTGCTTTCCAGCACGGTGCTCAGCGGCCAGTTGGTGAATGGGCGCAGCATTATCTCCACGAGGGCGGTCAGCCTGGGGGAGGAGCTCAGCGGCCTGAGACGCAGCAGGGCCAGGTGCGTCTGACTCCTGAAGGTCAAAGTCACCGCCGAGTCTCACCGCCACTAAACTGCGTGGGCGAAGCGGCAGCTCCACCTGCTCCCTAGACACCAAGGAGGCGGCAGGATGGCAGAGCAGAGGACGAGCGCTCTGGGCCACCCCTGTGTGGACACGGCCGTGCTTCCGCGCAGTCACACTCTGGCCACCACAGCTTCATTTCTCTCTCCTCCCAGAAATACTGAATTGTCTAGTCTCGTCATGACCTCCGGTCCAAGTCCAGGAATCCCTTGAGCCTTCACTCTTGTCTCAGCCTTTTCATTTGGATAGTAGGTCTTCCCACGCCGCACTCCGGGGTCGCTGTGAGCAAGGAAAGCCCCTTCGGTCCACCACTTTCCCGGGGCCTTCTCCTGAATCTACCGGCAATCTTACAACCTAATACCTAGAAGTGGTGTAATTGACTGAAGGATCTTATTTTAGATTTAACTATGAAATACTTTTTCTACACTAGAATATATACTTCTATCATAAACCTGTACACGCAAAGTGCATATAATATTGATAATAAGGCAAACATTTGTGTACAAACCACTAGCCTCAAACATAGACCATACTAGCAGGGTTTAAGCACTAACATTCCCGCCTTCCAAAACCTAAATTTTGAGTTACAATTGCTTTTTTCTTTTTTTATTTTAAATATCCGTGAATATCTAATGGAGTATCCCCATTCCATTCAGTTTATCATGGTACCTAAATTTTGAGTTACAATTGCTTTTTTCTTTTTTTATTTTAAATATCCATGAATATCTAATGGAGTATCCCCATTCCATTCAGTTTATCATGGTCTTGACTTACTAAAATTTTTTTGCATCTTGAATTTTTTCTACTGTGACATGATGTTTATGAGATAGACCATTTCTCCAACGAGATGTTTCTCCAACTTGATGTTTATGATACAGACCATTCATGTATTTGCACTCTGGGGTGACATTCCATTGTGTGAATGGTTCACCATATACTTTATAATTCTCCTAGTTGGTGTTTCCGGTCTGCTATATGAAACTACAGTATTTGGAGCATTTTTGTGAAGGATTTTCTCTTGGATATTTACTTAGGAGAATCATTGATATGCGCATCTTCCATTTTTCTGGATAATACTATTAAATAATTTTTTACCTAAATTTGTTAAGCTAATTTACATCCCCTGGAAGGGGCTAAGGGTTTACGGATTTGGACATCCTCCTCAATAAGCTACCTTCACTTTTTAATGGAATACATCTAACAGAGGGATTGGCAATGAACACAAAGGATGAATGAAGAAAGAGTCTTCTCATTTTAAGAACCCATGAAGATATCAGTAAAGATGGCACATTTCTAAGACTGAGGTTCCTAGAGATGGGTTTAGGTCAGAAAAGGAAAACGGCACACAAATTCTTTTTCTTTTCAAGGCAAAGGCTTATAAAATTTCTTTTAGGAAAAAAATCAAAAATATTAAAATGTAAATGTTCTCCTCTTATCAGCAAATAAATTGTTCAACAGGAAATTATGCTTAAGTGAAGATTTCATAAACACCAGATAATTGAGGATTCTATTTTAGTAATTTAGTAAAAAAAACATAAAACATGCTAACAAATGCGCGGCAGACACATTGAAGATGATTTATGCTCTTGTAAAATCCCCTCCCCTTAAGTGTGGCTGCAAATGCTCATTTCTTTCTTTCTTTTTTCTTTCTTTCTTTTTCTTTTCTTTTTTTTTTTTTTTGGCCAGGGCCAGGTCTGAACCCACCACCACCTCCAGTATATAGGGCTGGCACCCTACTCCTTTGAGCCACAGGCACCGCTCATTTATTTCTAATCAATAGACTATGGCAAAGGTGATGGGATTTCATTTCCATAATTTTGTTACATTAAGTAAAACTCCATCTTATCAAACTGGAGAGAAAGATGGCCTTAAAGAAGCCAACAGCTGCAGGGGCTCCAAAGAGGAACTGTTTATATTAGCATGGGAATGGAGGGATTTACCACTAATGCGTCAACATTATTCCATATGCAAAGATATTAAATTGCTGATGTGCCACAATCAATAAATCTATAATTACCAAGTGTTTGTCGAACATCTACCTGTTGCAAAGTTTTAAAAAAGAAAAGAAGAAGAAACCCACAACCATGTTGTAGAGAGGACCACGTGGCCAACAACTTCTAGGTAGCCTTTGGGAGTTTGGAATCTCAGTTCTACAACTTCAAGAAACTTAATTCTTCCAACTACCAGCGATCTGGGAAGAGGACCTCAAGACTCAAATGAAGTCACAATTCTAAAGGCACAACATCTTGACTCTAGCCTTCTGAGACTGTGAGCCAATGACCTATATAAGTCATTCCCAGACACCTGACTCAAAGAAACAATTAGATATTATACATGCATTGTTTTAGCCACTGAGTTAACCATACATTAATAGAAAACTCACACAACAAATTAACCATCAAAAGAATTAATAATAAAGATCATCAGGGCAATTACCATTCATTTTTTGGAGATCAGTATTCTTAATTTTCTTGCTATTTATTCCAACATCACTAAAATAAATCCTGATAATTTTGAAATTTTATCCAGTAAGACTTTTTCCTGTTTGTGGTCAACTGGGTACTATGATACCTTCTACTTCCTACAGAAAGTAGAGAGAAGAATGCAGAAAAGATTTGCATTTTATGGTCAAAATACACTTTGACTATTACTTTTAAGATATGGTATTCTACTATACATCTGATAAAGGACTGATAACCCAGAATCTACCAAGAGCTCAAGTATATCAGTGAGCAACAACCAAACAACTACATTAAAAACAGGGCAAAAGACAGGAACAGAAACTTCTAAAATGACCAATAAACTCACACACACACACACACATACACAAAATGCTCAGTATCTCTAACCATTAGGGAAATGCAAATGAAAACTTCAATAAAGTATCACTTACCTACAACGAGAATGGCTTATGTTAATAAGTCCCCAAACAACAGACACTGACATGGATGAGGAGAGAAAAAAACTATTATACACTGTTGGTGGGACTGCAAACTAGTGCAACCTCTATGGAAAGTCATTTGGAGATACCTCAGAGAACTCAAGGGGGACCTACCATTTGACCCAGCCATCCCACTGCTAGGTATATATCCAAAGGAAAAAGAGCCAAAACCTGCACTTGAATGTTTATAGAAGCACAATTCACAATGGCAAAGACATGGAAACAATCAAGTGCCCATCAATACATGAATGGCTCAGTAAAATGTGGTACATGCACTATGGAGTATTACTCAGCCATAAAGAAAAAGAGCCATCTGGTATCTTTTGATTAAACTGGATAGAACTGGAGACCATTCTGCTAAGAGAAACTTCACAGGAATGGGGAGCCAAGCACATGCACTCAATACCAGATTGAAATTGATTGACCAACACTTATGTGCAGATATAGTAGTAAATGTCAATGAAAATCAAGCTGGGAGCAGGAGGAGGGGATGGGTAAATTCACACCTGTTGAATGTGGTGCACACAGGTGGGGGACATATTTTATAACTTTGACTCAATTTGTGAAAAAACCAAAGTATATAAACAAAATATTTGTATCCCCTAATATTCTATAATTTAAAAAACAATAATAAAGAGGGATATATGAGGAAGAGAAAAAAAAGACATAGTGTTAAGGAGAAACCATTGTCATGAGAATCGGTGGAAGGGAGTGAGTCTCAGCTCTTTGTGCAGAATAAAGAAGCATCCAGACTCAGTTCTGGGCTAGGAGGAGTACTGTGTGTCTCCCCAAGGCCACGGGCTGCCCTCCAGATGAGAAGACAAAAAGAAGCTGGTATGAGTGTAAATAGGTTTGAGGGAAACTGTTTGAGGGCAAATTAATCCAAAATGGCAGCTCATTGTTTTTATTATTTTTATTACTTAACTCTCAATTTACGATGGATGTACAGGTAAATAATTTATCAAACAAAGGAAAGGTTACAAGGATAAATTTTTCTTGCCCTATCTATTGGTCTTGGCCAAAAATATTCTGGCTCAATTACTAGGATATGACTTAGAAGAAATAAGTTTGAATCTGACTTTTTAAAATGTGGTGGAAAACAATAATGATATACAAGTTTGTACTATGTATATATACAAAGAAATGTGTAGGAGAATATGTAATTAAAAGAGATAACAAGAAAGGAGCAGGATTTCAGTACTTTCCTTACATATCTTTGTGTTATTTAACCTGTTAAACACAAACTTCTGTTTTAATTTAAATGAATAATACAAAAATACTTGCAAAAGGAGCCCTTTCCCCAATCAGAAAGGACATTAGTGTGTGGACAGGAACTGTTTCCTCTTTTACTTCTCACATATCAGGAGCTTTCTCATTCAGGAGGGAAACCCAGGCCTAAAATTTTTCATCAAAGGAAAAAAAATCAGTTCAAATGCTGTATAGAAAAAGACTTCTTTTTTCCTATTCCTTCCTTCTTTTTTCTTTTTTTTAGAAAATTTGTAAAAGAAAATTGGTTCCTAGCTGAGACTGTGAATGGCAAGTTGCAGCTGAGAATAAATTTTTAATACTTAGTTAAAAGTTAAAAGTCCTTGATAATAGAGGTTTATTATACAACCGTTAACAAATCCTTAATTATATCAGTGTTTGCAACAAGTCCAACTGCATTATCCCAGTGGTTCAGCACCTAATGTATACATTACATCGTATGATTCAATTAGACCTCCGACGTGATCAACACGGAAAAGACTAGAACAATCAGCTTCCTCTTCACACTCTCAAAGTCGGTCAGAGAGTAGTTTAACAATCTTTACCCCCCATAATTTGGATTGCAGAGGCTGCCACGTCTCTAACATGGTTCATGCAATCCAGATATTATTGTGTAATCTAAGTTTATTCATGTTCATTCTGGTGTTTCAGGGAGTGTAAACCTGATCCAAAGTGCTCCTTTAAGAACATTAAATGTGAAAGCTCACATCTGCAAGTTGAGGCAACAGGAACTATTACGAACATTAGAAAACGACTAAAATATCTCTGAGATCTCTTTCTGGAAAATTAGAAACTAGACATGCCAGTTACTTTATTTCTTTACCGAATCCAACTATGGTTTGATTGAACTAGGATCGTTATTGTTCGGTTTTTGGCCGAAGAATTGCTTGCCTCAAATTTGCTTTTACCATATAAGCAAATATAATTATTCAAATATTTAAATATGAATAAAATCTAATTAAATATCTGTACAGAAATCCATGGTCCCTTTTTAATGAAAATGCAAAATCCCAAGGATGCCTTATTTAGGGCCCGACTGGAACGTGCCCTCCAAAATGTGACTTGAATTCCTATCAGAGAAAGCTCATCACAGGACAGCTTTTGTCAACTAACATCTTTGCAGCAACCACGTATCAATTAAGGAAACGAAGCAAATTTATGCCGGAATACTAGGTTGTGATTTTGTTCAGAGCCGCAAAGTACAGGGAGACCTGGCTGAGGAGGCCGAAGACCCCAGCTGTGCCCACAAGCAGCTGTGTGACCTCAAGCAAAGCATCTCCCCCAACAGAAAGTACATTTCCTCGTCCACCACATGCAGACAGCAATGCTTGCCTTACATACCAGAAGGCGGTACAAGAAAGCTCAGATAAGATTAAAATAATGAGTGGCATCTTCATCTTTCCTTCTCATCTTTTGTGTTGAGAGTGACTCGAATTTAGCGCGTGCTACTGTCTGCAAGTCTACGCACGCGCCATCCTTCCCCACTAGGCTGCACGTTCTTCTATTGCAGGTACTGGGTCCTTTTTTTTTTCCTTTATCTTCTGGTTACTGAAGGATCACAATACATACCGGGGAATGAAATATTAAATGATTGAAATTGCTTTTAGAAAATAAATCACCATAGAAATACAAGTTGTTGGGTATGATTTTGCATCGGTATTGACAAGAGGTAGACTAAATGGAAACTCCCTTGACAATGTAGTCATTTCCCTTGGAAGGGCACCCTGTCCTGGATTGACAGGATCGACATTTCTCTCTGAACTCAGTGCCATGACTGTGGCATCAGCTCCTAAGTCCTAGCGTCACCATGGACAAGCTCCTTATACAACAAGTGCTCTTTATAGTTTATATTTACCATCTCACAATTCCATGGTGGAACTGCATCATAAAGGTAATGCAAATAAACCGAATAAAAATAATCATTAAGTTACAGACTTTCTAAACAAGGTTCCCATACATATTCACAAGGATTTAAAGGACAGTTTGCACATGGGCTCTTTATTCTCAGTTAAAAAGAAAAAAAAGGAATAAGGAAAAAGAAAAAGATATATAGTTCCAACAAAAACTGTGACAAACATTGGGAAAATAGTCTTCTTCGTTTTTTCTTTCATGTACAAAAGGAAATCTACTTCAAAGGCAACACGGCTGTCTGTATTCTAGCATCACATAAACATTCATAATGACTTGTTTGCTTCCTCCTTAGAATGACAAAAATGATCTTTTTTAGCTGGGTAGGAATTCCAAAAGCCATTGACTAAGACCTATCAGTTTCTGAATTCACTCAAATACTGTACAAAAGACTATCATATGAGAAGAACAGCAACAAGACCAAATAAAAAGTCGATGTGGGCAAAATTATCCCATTTTCGGTAATAAATAAAATTGCCTGAACAAAACTGAACATTCTTTAAGACAAAAAAGAAAATTGAGTAAAATGATAAATTTTCATAGCATCAGTGCTTGGTGTACAGTAAGTAGTCAATAAATGTAAAACAAATGATTAAAAATCAGTTAAGTGATTGAGAAACACAATAGAAAACAGGCTTTGTCCCCAGTTCTACCTCTTGATCTTTAATATAAAGCCTGAATTAAGCAATTTGTTTTTCAATTTCCTTTTTATCTTTTTTGTGTGATCTAATACTTGTCATATTTCATCAGGAGATCTTTGCTGTACCATTTTGCAAGTATGAAATTAAAGAAAGAGAATTCAAGTTACTTGCAGAGTATCAAATAGGAATTTCTTGACAGAGTTGTCAATGCTCTAGAATTCAGTGTTAGAATTCTCATTACCACCTGAGACCACTGTGTTCTATTCAGTTGCCTGTTAATTTTAGTTCTTATCCCATAGGAAGTTATATCCAGATATAAACCTGTATAATTATATATATATATAAAGATTTTAAATCTGATATACCAGTTTGATGAGAGAAAACATACTTCAATTACCATGAAATACTTTACAGAATCATTGGTGTCAAATTAAAAAAGAATCTTTTAGATCTAAGGTTGAAAACATGGGAAATTATAATGTGGATGCTAAAATAATATTTCTTTTATAAAAGCTATTTGTTTTGAAGATCCCAAGACCCACATGCAATTAATTCCTAGTCATTGGAATTCCTTGTAACTTTAGAAAAAGGTCAACAGAGGGAGGAGAGCAATGATGAGCAAATCAGATGAGTAGGAAAGAGAAGAGATGACCCAGCTAACTCACTGAAGTACCCAAAAGATGAGTGTTCCCAAATTTTTGGCATCAAGGATTTCCACCTTTAAATATTTTCCACATAGGCTTTTATGTTTTGAGTGATCTACTTTAAAACACAAACTACACTTAATAAAGTTTTATGAAACATGTGGTAAGTCTTGCAGCACTGAACTTGTATAATTCCAAGCAAAATCAAAGACGCTAGACTAATCAAAGTCAAATGTATATTTGTAGAGGCTGGTTGAAGTAATAAAAAGACTCCTGTCACTGCCACCACCTCCAGCTGCTCACTTTAGGATCTCTAAGAATCATCTAGTGACAACTACAACTATAGTAGGAAATTCAGGTTTTTTGCCCTGGTGTCTGTAACTCCTTTCTATTTTGAATTTTCATGACAATGAAAGTCACTAAAGAATTCACCTCTTTTCCTCTTTCTTGCACCCAATTTGTCAAGATGTCCACCTGAATCCACCCCTACCATATAGCTCCAATTTCCCCACCATCATCTTTTTCATGGACCACCATGGTAGCCTCCCCCAGGGCACCCTACCGCCATCTTCCTCCCTATAAAATTCATTCTCCACACAGAATTTGGAGTTTTCTTTTTAGTGTGTCAATCAGATCATGTTTTTCACTCTTTTGAAGTTCTTTAGTGATTTCATATTGTATTTAAAATAAAACCAAGGCTCCTCACCATGAACTATAAGACGTTGCAATGATCAGATCCATTCCTTCTCCCCTAACTTCATTTCAAACCATTCCTTCCTTAGACACTGATCATCAGAATCTCTGTACTTCTCTATTTTCCTCATAATTGTCAAACAAATTCTCTGAACTTGCTGTCTTCTTCACTTGGGATTTCCTTCTTACTGATCCTCCCATAGCAGGGTCCTGGTCACCATTCAGATCATACTTCAAATGGCACCTTTTTACCAAGACCTTACCTGGTGTCTCAATCCATTATAATCTTTTCACACGTCTTCTACCATACTGTATTATTTTTATTAGAATATTTATCACTCTCTGAAATCACAGTATTCATTTATCCATCTGCTTGCTTATATCCTTTGATTAGAATGTAAGCTCTCGGACAGTGGGGACTGGCACTCAGTAGGTATTTAATAAAAACTGTGGAACAGATGAATGAATGGTACAAGCTAATTTTTTAAATTAAACCTATTTGGGACTATGTCTTGATATCCATTAGATTTGTGTATTTATTATGGATATTCACCTTTGTTCTGTTTTTTCTTGTATGTGATAATTCTTTGAATGAATAAATGAAAAAAATACATCAATTATTTAGTTCCAACAGAAATGTGTGTGCTATACACAATGGTACAATCTTGGTTGTTTGGGAAAATGGAGTTTGTAATTAGAGAACTAAGAATAAAAAATAAGAATCAATTCTTGCCTTCTAGTTAAAGAAATGAAGGGACAAAATAAATTATAACACCAAATAGGGTACAATGAATGCAACTGGAAGAAGAAAACTAAGAAATAGGGAAGAGAATTACTGTGAAGGTGGGTTAAAGTCCAAGGCATGTATCAGAATAAATTTAAAAAATAAAACTGAAGGTGGAAGATGATTTGAGTGACATTATAATTTTGAAAAGAATAGGAAACCCTTAGAGAAGAATAAATGATAAATTATATCTCTGTTTAGATGTAATTTCCTTCAAAAAGCTTTACCCTACCCTCAAAGTATCGGTTAGAGGACCCTATGGTACTCCTCATCACCCCACTAGCCAATCTGCAATGATGAATTGTAATTGCCAATTTGCCACTTTGATTTCTCCATTGTCTTCAGGCTTGAAGAAGGCAATCCTGTGGATATCTTACTATTTTATCCTCAAGAGTAAAATGAAAAGGGCTCAATAAATGTTTTTTGTTAAAAAAAAAAAAAAGGCAGAAGAAGAAGACAGAAGGGAAGGGTGATGGGAGGGAACACCAGAGGATGGAGGGAAAGAGAAGCAAGCCAACCTTCTCCCTCCTCTGCACCACCCCTCCCACCGAGCAGTGAGGTGAGCAGCATCCGCCCCAGTGCCCACCACTTGGAAATCTGGTTCATCTAGTGAGTGCATTTGGCAGAATAAACTACTAGAAGCACATCAAATACATCATATTCATAGTCATAAAAAATAAAGCCAGTTCCAACAATTGTGTTTATAGGTTATATCTTTTGCAGGCTTTAATTGAAGAAATGTTTTAAACATTTATCCAGATTTCAAAAGCATGTATTAGTCATTTATTTAATATATTCTCATACATGTGTTCAATATTTAGGCAATTTACTATTTTTATCTTAATTAAGACTTGTCTTTTTAACTTGCAGCAAGCGAAATCGCATGTATTGTCATAGTGGGAAGTCTAAATTCTAAACTCCATTTGTTCGATAGGGTGGATCCTTGCTGTAATAGGCATTCTTTGGTGAAGCCATTTGAAAATATAAATATAAAAGATGCCTTATTTGAAATTATCCACATCTTTAACACTTGAATCATAAGCAGAGAACGGTATAAGAAAATAAATTTTAATTCCATCTAGTGTGTACTTCAATCTTTTATTTTGCATTGGAACAAGGTCACTCTGAAAAACTAAACTGAGTCTATACATGAAACAGCCTGCCTTGTCCTTCTTCAACAAGGAGACTACCCTGACCTTTGCTTTCACTGTTTGCTTTGGCAGAACATGTACTACACAGATAAAAAGGCTCTTTGGACAACACAAGAATGGGCACTTGTAATTTTAAACCCAGATCTATAAAAATCTGCCTATTCCACAAATCAATGATTTCATTAACATCAGTTTCTTCAGTTATAAAATAGACTTTTAAGTGAAAACTATGAACAAATAATTGATACACATACAAAAATAATTTACTGATTTATGACATTAGCAAACTTAACTTTTAAGCAATATTCACATTTAATTTATAGAATAGCGTGGACCACATTGATCATTTGTCTGTCAATTTAATTTGCTCAAGGCACCAAATTTATCACAAACCACTTACACAAGAACCAAATATCATTTCCAAAGAGGCCTCAGAATATATTCAGATATACTGAAGTATGTCTATGCCATTCAATTTCTGAATCTTCAAAACACATCCCGTCTTCTGAGCTCTACACTATAATTCTTGTTTCTTGATAAAGTAAATTAACCTTGAGAACAGGGGCATATGCACTCAGGGGTTTTATGCCTTACTGCACTGAAAAAGACAGGCAGCAGCATGTGACAGTATAGAATTTTGAAGCTGAATTCCTGGCTTTGAGTCCTGAGTCCATCATTTACCTCCTGTGAAAACTTGGGAAACCCACATCCTCTCCCTGACCCCGGTTACTTTGTCAGTACACAGGGATAATCACACGCACACCTGTGTAACGTATCTCAACAGTCGTCATTGAAAATAGTTTCCTCGGGGTATGTATAGAGTGCTATATAAATGCTTGTTGTTATATTTCCATAATCTTTACAATTCATTCTTTATTATGGAAAATGTTTTAAACCGTCCAGACTCCAGCTAGGTGTTTTTGACAAGTTTTCCAGTGTGGCGTTAGGTTATCTGCACTTGGATCTACACAAAGTCACATCGCACAGAGTCCACATCCTAAGTATTTTCTTTGACATTGACAAATTCCTGGTTGCCAAAGTGTATGGAAGATGAATGCGCTTGGACAAAATAAGAACAGGATAGAAGCGACATCACATCAGGTAGTGTCTAGCAGGCCCTCAATACACAGGTTGAGTGAAACTTTTCTATGAGTAAAATGAAGGCCTTTTTGGTTAAAGCTTTCATGGGAAGACAATATATGAGGGGAATTTTCTCTCTAGTTAGTTTTTAACCCAACTTCCCTCATTACTTCCTAATAAATACAGAAGTTTTTGCATCGATGTTCCCTGCAGCCTCATATTAAGCCAGACTTTGCAGTAGTACAATCAGCTATTACAGCCAAAGTCTCCTCTTAAAAGTCAGTTTGTCTACATATAGCCTGCTTTAAGAATTTCTCTAACCAGTTCAAATACATAGTAGTTCTTATGTATCTTAAATCTCTTTCATTATCATCACATGGGGAAAAAAATAATCATGTTTGTGAGATAAATCTCCAAGCACACTCTCTCCAAGCAGATTTTGGAATTCTCCTAAAATAAAAATATGGAGAGCCATGAAATGATTGGGATAGCTAGGAGACCGAAGCTGGCACCAGCGAATGCCAGCTAATACAGTTTTTACGGAGTAAATATATTCTTTTGCTGGTTTCAAAAATGAATTACAGGCACTGAAATGTAATTCCTTTTAAGGCAATTTTTGTAACTCTAATGGATTGAGAAAAAATATTTAGAAAAAAAAAAGGACCAAGAAATAGACCTACCTGACCTCTGGGACTTTGCTACCTTAATACCAGTTCCTGCACAGCCCTGGTTTACTGTGTGCTGCTTATTTCGACTGGTGTGTAGGTGTGACCTTTGTTTTCTTCTTAAAAATGAAGTCAACTCCTTGGCCATACTGGTGTCCCACCACTAGGCTTTGCCTCTCACGGCTCTGCCTCTCACATCTCTGCCTTGTTATAGCTCTAAGTGTGTATTTCTTTCTCAGAAACTGCTAAAAAGGAAATTACAAGGGCAGAAGGTGAACAACACTGTATTTTTTTCGAATAGCTGAGAACAATCTGTAAAGGGCAGATATATGTTTAATAGAGAAGTCTTAACATTGTAATCTTAAATTTTGGCAGTTAAGCACTGTTGGTTATTACTTTAGCATTCAATTATATTAATGGTAAGTGATTTCCATATTCATTCAATTCCTTGTATACTCTAAAAGAACTGCACCTATTAAAAATGGAAAAATGCTTTACCGTTGTCATTTTGTTATCCATGTTGGTGGGGGTTGTGGTGTTGATGTAATTTTTGGTTTTGTTTATTTGTTATTGCATTAGAGCTGAATGTGCAGCAAAATTAAATATAAAACTGAATTTCAAACATCTTCTTTATAGATTATAATAACTTCTGTGTTACCTTCAAGATATACACTTACATAAACATACCATTAATACTTTAAATACTCTGAAACATAAATATTAAGGTCAATATAAAAAAACAAGCCATACATACAAGAACCATTAAAAAATATTTGTGTATTTCTTTGAAGAATAAGCCATAGAAAATATGTGATTACCAGTTATATTATGCACTTTATATTTCATGTGGTTGTATAGCCACATCAACAATCGTGTAAAGGAAATAAAGTTTCAGACATCCTGCTTGTCTGCAAATGACAGTTGCCATTAAAGGAATGAATAATTACCAGTAAAGAAAAGGAAGCTCATCTATGAACTATACATCCAACAAAGAACTAACATACTAACATACTAATCAAGAATATATGAGTATATTAAAAAATTCAACAGCAAAATAAAATCCCACTAAAAAGTAGGCAAGGAATATAAATAGACATTTCTCAAAAAATGACATACAAATGGCTAACAAGTAGATGAAAAATGCTCAACATCATTAACCATCAGGGAAATACAAATTAAAACCACAGTGAGCTATCATCTTACCCCAGTTAGAATGTCTCTTACTAAAAAGATGAAAAATAATAGGTGCTGGTGAAGATATGGAGAAAAGGGAACTCTTACATACTATTAGTAAAAATGTAAATTGGCCATTAGGCAAAACAGTATGATAATCTCTCAAAATACTGACAATGAAATTGTTATATGATCCCACTACTGAGTATTCAAGGGAAAGGAAATCAGGAAATATATCAAAAGGATACTAGCATCCCGTGTTTTCTGCAGCAGTATTCACAGTAGCCAAGATATGTAGCTAATCAACCCAAGTGTCCATCAGTGAATTAAAGGATAAAGAAAATGTGTGTATACACACACATGAGTAAATACTATTCAGCCATTAAAAAGAATAAAGTCTTGTCACTTGCATCAACATGGATGGGACTGGAGGTCATTATGTTAAGTGAAGTAAGTCAAACACAGAAAGACAAATATTAAATGTTCTCCCTCATGTGGAGGAGCTAAAGCATTACTACCTCTCACAGAGGTAGTAATGTTCTCCCTCATGTGGAGGAGCTAAAGCATTACTACCTCTCACAGAGGTAGAGAGTAGAATGATAGATCCCAGAGGCTGTGAAGAATGTGGGAGCAGCAGGGGATGAGGAGAGTTGGTTGACAGGTACAAGCATACAGTTACATAGAAGGAAAAAGTTGCAATGGTCAATAGCAAGGTAGGGTGACTACAGTGAAAACAATGAATTGTGTATTTCAAAGTAGCTGGAAAAGAGGACTTGAAATGTTCCCAACACGAGAAATGATAAGTACTTGAGCTGCTAATGACGTTGGAAAACCTTAACTTGATCATCACATATTCTATGCTGTGACAAAATACCACATGTATCCCTTAAATATAGACAGAAGTTGTAAATAAATAAATAACAAAATGAAGTTCAAAGAAATTAACCAGCTTTGCAGAGACAGCACACTAATAAATTTTAAGTGCTTGGCCCAGATATTTTGACTCTAATTTCATCGTGCTTTTGACTTCCTTATCTCTTCCCAACAATTGACATTGCCTTTCATCCAGTCTTGTCTGCTGTGGGTTTAGGATATCTAACATGAGTAAAGTCCAACGCAATCTTCAGGCTTTGCAAACATATGTGAATATTAATTCCAGCATTTGCTCCTTGGTCTCTCAGCAAATCCGGGCTTTGGGAAACATACTTGGAAAAGGATGCATAGAAAATGGAATAGTCAAATTGGACTAGGGGAGAAAAAAACAGAGAAACGGGGAGTACTTTTTGGTCTCAGAACCGAATCAAAGGAAAATACCACGCTCACCACTTATTCAAGCTGGTGATTTCACTGAACACAACCACACCATTGGCAATCCTGGTCTCACCCACTAAAGAACCGAAAAGTTTTGGTTCTTTCCTGAACTCATAGTTTTCAAGGAGAAAGACCTAATCAGTTAGAAGGTAGACAGAAAGTAATTTGCTTCAAAATGCATTCATTTATTAGTAAACATTACTCGCTGAAGTCTATACGTTATTTAACTTAAGCAAAAGTTAGACTCAGAGCAAGCTTATCCTTCTGAAGACGTAGGGACTGAGTGGAAAAGCAACTCAGAGCTCCTGAACTGTTTAGAACACGAAGTTTATCTGGATGTGTCTATGAGAAGATTTAAGGACTGGGAACACTCTCCCAATCAGGTAGGTAGGAAAGTGAGTCCATAACCTGCAAAGAAATTTCCTGCATGTTTCCCAAGACCCACAAAAAGGAAGAAGCGAATAGGCATTCATTCTCAAAAGACACTGGTTTCCCGAAGGATGAGAAATGCGAAATAAGCAATGCTTAAACGAATTTGGCTGCTCTGGACAATTAACCCTATGCATCAAGAGGGATTGTTCTTGTGCTATAATTGGGTTTTAGCCTTCATATGAAAGCTATAAATTAGCTCTATAGTAGGTCTGAGTACATTGGATACTTTTTCTTCCATTCTTGAGATACTTTGCTAAGAAGAATATGTTCCAGCTCCATCCATGTAAACACAAAAGAGGTAAAGTCTCCATCTTTCTTTAAGGCTGCATAGTATTCCATGGTATGCATGT